>JAYESA010000007.1:190101545-190271545 GCA_036927795.1 Iris macrosiphon
ATACATAATTATATATATATATATATATATATATATATATATATATATATATATATATATATATATATATATATACATAATAATACATATATATATATATAATACATATATATTGAGGTATATATATACATAATATAATATCCATATATACATAATAATAGCATATATATAATACATATATATTGAGGTATATATATACATAATATAATATCCATATATACATAATAATACATATATATAATACATATATATTATATGTATACATAGTATATAGTCATATATATGTATATACATAATATTTAATAGAGTAATATACATATATATATGTACATATACAGTATATATATACTTATAAATAGTATATATATATATATATATATATATATATATATATATATATATATATATATATATATATATCCGTATACGTACCAGTGTCGTGTCAGAGGGGGGGGGGGGCGTGTCCAGGTGTCGTCGTCGCCGGCGGAGGGGTGCGGAGCTCCGGCGAGGGTCGGGTTCAGCCGCAGCAGCAGCAGTAGCAACAGTTTGCAGTTGCAGCAGCTGCAGCAGTCGCCGCGGTGGCTGGGGGGTGGCTGTGGCGGCGGCTAAGGTGGCAGGGGGTGGTGGACGTGATGGGGGTGGCAGCCCAGGTGGTGGAGGTGGCCCGTTGTGGTGGTGGTGAGGGTGAGGGGAGTCGGGGGGGTGTGTTGGCGGTGAGGGTGCTGTTGGTGTTGGTGGAGCCGGGGGATGTGGCGGGGGTGGCGGTGGCGGTGGCGACCAAGGGGGTGGTGGCGGTGGCGAAGTCGATGGAGGAGGGGGTGAGGGCGGTGGTAGTGGCGGTGGCGGTGGTAGTGGCGGTGGCGGTGGTCTGTGGTGGTTGTGGTGAGGGTGAGGGGAGTCGGGGGGGTGTTGGTGGTGATGGAGGGGATGTTGGTGTTGGTGGTGTGGGTGGTGCTGGCGATGGTGCAGCTGCAGTTGGTGGCGGCAGGGGGTGGCCGAGTGGAGGGAGGTCGGAGGGGAGTTGAGGCAGGGGTAGCCGGAGGTGGGGGTGGCTGTGGTGAGTTGAGGGAGGAGGAAGGGTGAAGGGGGGGGTATTTATAGGGTTTGGTTTGGTTAGGGTTTAGGTGTGAATGCACACAAGTGGTTGTAGGCCACATTAATGCATGTAAGTGCATTTTATTTAACCTAAAAATTGAAATGGAGGGTGGAGAATTCTCCATGTGTCCCCTCCAATGGGAGGTGGACACCTCACCCTCCAATTTTGCACATAAGTCCCTGTAATTTCATAATTTGCACTAAAGCCCTTTTAATTTAGGAAATTGCACAATTATGAAATTGTTTGAGAAAAATATCTCATTTATAGAGGTGATGTAATGTACTAAAATGAGGGGTGGTGTTTAGTAAGGGTCTTGAGGGTGTGAGGGTGAGTTTGGGTAGGAGTTGGGTCTAGTTTTGGGTGATGCTGGTCATCGTATTAATTTAATTAAAAATTAATGCGCAAGGTGCTTTCTAATTAATTAAAAATATATAGGATTAGAATTGAGTGAAGTGCAAGTATCCTAAACGTAATATACTTAAAATAGAACAATAACATAATTTGGTTTGGACAAAACGGGTTCCTGTTGGGTCTCCAATTTCGATTGGAACGGACAAAGAATGCAAGATTGAAATTAATTGAATTTTAGCACAGACGTTTGTAACGATATTTGTGCGACTAAAATGAGACTCAAGACAGAGTATTTGTGATTTACACAAAGTTTAGAATAGTAGACTGGTATGTCTAGGAGAAGTATATGGACTTTATTGAGGGTAACAGTCAGTGTAGTGCTCTAAATATCGAGACAATGGTAAGGTGCTCTAAGTAATATAAGACATTGCATAATAATTTAAAATACTGTAATTAATTCCTAATTGGTTCTAAATTAACCCTAATCTCTCTATCTAAGCTAAGTGAACCTAAATTTGGTCGAGGGGGTTTATAGTTGGTCCACCTACAAAACGAGTTGTAGATGTAACCCTTGGTACCCATTTCCTTGAGGGTCCTGCTGTGTTAGTTTTTGGTACCCATGTATAAACATTCATATCTATTAATTTTCTTGTTCTGCAGAATCTAGATATATGTCCTTTCTTACCACAGTAGTGACATATAGTTGTGTGATTAATGCTTGGTGCAGCATGCTAGATATGATTGTGTGAAGCAGTTATTTGTAGTCTTTGTGGATAGAATGCATGATTGTGTGGAACATTTCTTTGTGGTCTTCGTAGATATCTATAATAGAATGCATGATTGTGTTTGTCATTTCTTTGTGCATGATGACTGCATGAATTATTATGCATGTAGGTAGGAGCATAGCTGTGAGTGTTCTTTTGTCTTGCTATGTATCTCATGTTAGGTTGGGTGGAGGTTTGTTTGACCTATTTACCCAATCTAATCTCTAACTTTTTAAAGGTAGCATATACTTTATCATATTTAATAGTGAGAGCATCTATTCTACGTAAAACAATGTAATACTTCTTCTTTTTAGATTCAAGTTCTTCCTTAAGTTTAGCGTTCTTGTGAGAGCCCTTGTCAAGTGCCTCGTGGAGGTTAAGATTAAGTTTAGAATTCTCGTCTGAATCATTTGAGAGATTATTTACTTTAGTTAGTAGAGATGTTAGTCTCTCTATTTCAGTTTGACATTCTTGAACATCTTTCATAGCATGCTTGTACTTATTTCTAAGTTTCCTAAAATTATCAAGTAAATCACTAAAAACATTACCTAGTTCATCAAAAGTAAAATCATCACAAGAGTCATTATCAGTTACCTGATCAGTTAACGCCATGAAGCATAGGTTTGCTGCTTCTCGAGGATTCTCTTCTTCAGATTCACTAGCTTCACTTTCGTGCCAAATGCTAGTGTTTGCATATTTCCATGATGATGTTCTTATGGATGAGTAATTATGGCAATTTTCTTTTCTTAAGGTTGGATAATCTTTCTTTATATGCCCTGTCTTCTTATAGTTGTAGCATATAGGTTCTTCATCACTATTGTCAGTTGGCTCCTTCTTCTTTGATTTCTCAATCTTTAGAAATTTTCTGAAGTTTCTTATGGTCAGGATAACTTCCTCATCTTGAGACTCATTGTCATCGGAGTTGTAGTTGGTGACATTTTTGTGATGCGCCTTAAGAGCGATCATCTTCTCCTTGGGAGTGGATTCTTCAAATTCCTTGAGATCCAGCTCGTGAGTCATCAGCTTGCCCATGAGCATCTCGAGGGTCATCGTGGTAAGATCATTCCCTTCTATGATTGTGGTAGCCTTGGGATTCCAGCTCTTGGTGAGTCCCCTGAGTACCTTGTAAATCTTCTCGTGATTGCTGTACTCTTTGTCGAGTGATAATAGACGGTTGACGATATCGAGGAATCTCATGAACATTTGAGTGATCGTCTCATTTTGCTTCATCTTAATTGCTTCGTACACTTGTGTTAGACAACTTATTTTTGATTCCTTCACTTGGGAGGTTCCTTCATGAGTGATCTCAAGAAGTTTCCATACTTCGTATGAAGTTCCACAAGTAGAGACCCTGTTAAATTTAATTCTGTCTACAGCATAAAATAGAGCGTTAATAGCTTTAGCATCAAGACTAGCTTATTTTTTTCGGTGTATGTATACTTATCATGAGGCTTCTCTACAAGGTTACCATCTATGACTATTCTAAGTGGCTTCTTGTATCATTCTACTACTACATCCCAAAGGTCAAAATCAAGTGACTTTAGATAGAAGCTCATACATGTCTTCCAGTATATGTAGTTAGTACCGTCAAATAGGGATAGCCTATTTGTGGACTGGCTTTCACTATTGTTGGTATGGATATATCTAACAGTTGCCATAAGTCTCTTAGGATGTTAAGCCAAATATAGCTCTGATACCAATTGTAGGACCGTGAGGCAACTCTAGAGGGGGGTGAATAAAGTGCAGCAGAATAATCTACCCAATTTACGATTATTAGAATAAAGGCAGTAGCTAACTAACAGTGTATATAAAGACAGTAAAGTAAAGCAGTAAAGTAGAGAGAAAAAGCAAACGCAAACACCAAGATGTATATTGGTTTACCTCTGAGAGGACTAGTCCAGTCCCGAGAAATCAAGCTCGGAGTTTCTCTACTATAATCATCAATAATGAATCACAAGCTTTGATCCGAAGGCTTGCCACTTATTTATACGATGAGTTTTGATCCGAAGTCTCACAACTTCACAGCTTAGAGAGAGAGAGAGAGAGAGAGAGAGAGAGAGAGAGAGAGTAATTGATCGAACAAAGCTCTTTATAACTCAGAAGACTTCTAGATCGAGATCGCACTTGGCACTAGGAAGGCTAGGGAGTTTCTCTTTAGATGAAAAAGTTAAGGCTTAGAGGTTTGCTAACAATAAGATAGAAGATTTAAGAATATTTGAGTTTGTTGTGTTGTTAAGAATGAGAATTCCAATCATATTTATAGGTTGTAGGCAAACAGAATTCGGTCAGAGTTTAATTCAAATTTTCAACCGTTGGACCAAGAAATCAGGAGCTATTAAATTGGTTGATTTCATACCAAAAGGGTAACCGAGTTCGGTCCGAGTTTGGCATGAGTTCCGCCCGAGTTCGGTCTTCTAGTATGGTAGACTTTGTAAATGAATGTGGTCTGATTTGGTGGATATGTTCTTTGGTTTATTTGAGTGGACTAGGTATCTGGTTTATTGGTTCTTGGTTTTGCCAGTGCGACTCAGCGTACATCAGTCCTAGGCTCAAATAAATAAAGATTATATTTGAATAGACGCAATACAGACGATATGCAGTAGCAATGTTGAGGCTTCAGATGCGACATATCAATGCATGGTTTAGTTAACTATCAAAATCAAGTTGACTGAGACCGGATGGGCCAACAGTTTCAACATCCGGAGGCATACGTGCAGATTCCACTTTTCTAGGAGCAGTTGATGGAGTTCAAAATCCAGGCAAGTGTACCTTGCCAAACTTACAGTATATCCTGTTATATTATCTGCTTGAGTCTTTATATATATATATATATATATATATATATATATATATATATATATATATATATTCTTGTGATGTGCCTGCTCAACCTAGGACCGTAAGACATTGCTTAGCTTCAAACAAGATTCGGGTGTTGACGCCGTACTCAGAGTCATGTAACGTCACTTAGAGAGTTGATTCTACAATCCTATTTTTACGTGATTGCTTTACCAAGTACGTCATACCGAAGGACACTTGACACTATTTTATGTGACAGAATCCTTCTTGAGTTATTTATGGTGATTCTGTATAGGCTTACAGGATTCGTGATATGAGACTTGCATATTATACATATATCATTATGACTCGTTATACTAGCTAGAGGTCATGATCTTGCGTGTTATGGACAAGAGACATTGTGGACATGAGATGTGAGGTTACATTGGGTGGAGAGAGACACACATGCTATATGATGATTATATTATATATATATATATATACTATGTTACTGGAGGTGCTTTAGTCTCTATACCAGAGCTTGGCACATTACCGGCCCTACGAGATACTACTTGTTGCTATGGGCTCCCCGACACAGAGCATGTAGTGGTCTCAGCCTGAGTACTAGTGATGCTCTCATTTGTATTTCACTTATCTGGTTACATAGCTTGCCCTGAGGATCTGTGTTTACTTACTGCATTTTATTTTAGCTTGAGTGTTTATTGTACCTTGGTATGTCCCTTGAGGAACTGGATCCGGATTATGTACCCAGGTGTAGACGAGGAGAGCTATCCCGAGGTTTACAGGGCAGGTGCTACTATTGGAGACGTACAGGTTGTAGAGGACGAGGTTATTCCGGAGGACTTCTCTTAAGCACACAGTATTCTCACCATTCATTTATTATGCTTAGTATTCTTAGATATTTGATCTTGTAATGACTTCTGGATATTGTACTTGAATTTATTTTTCTTTCCATTTTGATGACGGGTTGTTCTCCGTGATATTATTTATATTACTTTGGTTGGACATATTATTTTATATTATTGTGACTGGACTATCTCTTTATGATTTCGTTACTTATTATGGATGAGATTAGATATATAAACTGTGATAAATATCGTAGACCATTTTATATATATTAAAGCTTAAGTGCACTCTAACGGGCCCATTAAATTGGGTTTGTCCATTGGAGTTTTGCCGCTGGCCATTACCACGTGGCTAGTCCCTCGGTATTTTCGGACTGGGATGTGACAAGATAAGATCATGACAACTCTGGAATTAACACTCGTTCTGTACTAAATCTGACGGCTCGGGGAGTCGATAAGTTATGATAAGATCCTGACTTGTACCAGATAGATCTTGACTTGAACCTGTACCTACGAGAATCTGGAATACTTGAGGATAAACGTGGTCACGGACAACTTGGTGCACAAGAAATATTTTGAATCTCATTCCGTGGACGGTCACCTGGGCATCGGGGCCGATCCGACCGGTCGAAACCTCCTTACTGTAGTCGTCTGCTTCGGACAGTGATGGATGAAATGTCCTATGTTCCTTCTTGTACCTCATTTCTGTCCCGAGACTACACCAATCTCTATGGCATCGTGTTAGTGACCTATTTATATAGATTAAGTTGGCTCGATTACGGCAATCCATGTGCGAGTCATTGCATTGTGGCAACTGTTCTGAGTATCATATATGTATCTGAAAACCTGAGATCTAGTATAACACACCTGAGTATCCTTGTAACTAGTGCACCTGAGTCCGAACATGCCTGTGACACTTGTGTTTGCATATGCAATTTTTCTTGGATTTTTTATATATATTCATACTTGGTTTAACTTGGTTTTATCTTTAGACAGGGAAGGACATATGGTAAGTTGGTAAGTATCGCCGTGTTACTCTTATATCGCACGACGTACTGCCACACGAGTTAGGCCTTATATCTATGCCATAAAACTGATCCTAAGGCAAGACTAGAAAGACAACAATGTTTGAGTGCACATAACTAATTGAATGTGTTGGATTTGTTGAACAGGCGAGAAGCCTTCCCACCAGTGCATTCAATGTACTGATAACCCACCAGATTGTGTGCAGGGTACGGAAGAACCTCGTTTGGAGTGGAGTGTCCCCTCGTGTGCGCTAAGGCGTGGAGTTCACTCTGAAGCCTTGGAGTATTGTGTCCGGAGATGAAGAACATATACATGACATAATGTTGGAATATCGCCTATGCATTATTCCTTATTGTAAGTCCCTTGGCACGTCTTTATTATTTCGAGAGAGAGAGAGAGAGAGAGAGAGCTTGAGCGACTTATAATCTCGGCCTAGCGCCACCTGTAATACTTATTCAAAATCAATAAAAGAGCTAGTTTTTGTATCATACTTGTTTTCGTTCTATGCTTTTGCTATATCGACCTTGAGAACTTGTTATCTCATCGACTGTTCTATGCCTGGCCTTGTGTGGGTGCAACTTTGGCTTGCGTGGCATCACGTCCATGCAAGGACGAACGGCCCTGTGGGGCCAGGGCGTGACACTTTGCGCTTGTGATTGATCACGTCGCTAAAGTCAAGCGAGGGCAGATTCACCTTCGCCCCCTTCTTATGAGCCCGGGTAGACCGAGCACATGAATGCATAGGTGTTGACTTTGCTCCTGACCTAGGGTTCGTACAAGAACTTTTTTCAGGTTTCTAATGGAGGACTCTTTAAACTGAACCTGTTCAATTGCCACTGTGGGCTGGACGCATGGGTCGGTCATGTACAACTTTTTATCAGGGACACACATAACAGTTAGTGGCGCCTGCTGACGGTCGGTCAAATAAGCAATTGCTTGAGCTTGACGAGCTCGCATTGTCCTAGACTCTTTGTCCTAGTACGCGCCTGTGCGTAGTATGAAGAGTCCAAGTTTACATCTTCGCCTTTTTCAGCATGGCGCCTGGAGTCAGCGTTGCATGAGATTTGGTCAAAGACGAAACTTCTGTTGCTGTCTTGGCCGCATGCGGCCATCTGGTTGCGGCCGCCGACTGGTGCCGCATAGTCCTCCTAATGCGACTTTTGACGTGGCTGCATTAAATGTGTCTTAGCGCTCGAACTCTTGGCATCGTAGTATTTTTCTCTGCCAGAGCTCAAGTGCTGAGAACTTTTTTGTCAAAAGAGACTGTCGCATGAGTGGGGTCAGCTCGTGTGGACGCATGATGTGCATTCCCTGCGGTAGGGAGAGAGACGGGGAGCGCATGCTCCGTAGTTGGGTGAGACACATCGGCCTTTGCAACCCATGTCATGTGGGTCTTCTTAGGCTTTGCCAGCCTTGGAGAAACGTTGTAAACCCCCTGATTTTTCAGAAATTTTTAAAATAGATTTTTCATAATTTTCCATAATTGTTTGGGATTTTTAACTAATTAAAACTAAGGTATTTGTAATTAAATAATTTTTAAATATTGTTAGTTAATATTAAAATATTATGAAAATAATATTTTCTGGTGTAAAATAAAAAATTAGACATAGGGTAATTTTTCGGGAATTTATTGGACCCCAGAAGCATTTTTAAAACCCTAAAAACCAAGTTTAAAATAAACAAAAATAAACCCTGAATTAAATCCGGTTTATTTCTAAATAAACCAAAACCAAACCGAACCAAACCATGGAGAACCGAACCCAGCTCTTAACGGGTCGGGTCGGATCCGAATTGAACCCGACCCGAACCCGTTACCCGATCGGAACCCTAATCCTAATCTGAAATCTATCCGCCTAGCTCCGCCTCTATTTAACCCCCTCGACCGCCTAGCTCCGCCGGAACCCTAATCCCCTCTTCCTCCCCCGCCTCTGCCCGACCGCCTTCCCTCTCCACCGCCTCCACCACGACGACCTAGCCACCGCAGCCTCCGAAGATCTCCCCCGACCCCTCCGTCTCCTCCGCCCGAGACTCGCCTCGCAGCGCCTCAGCAAGACCCAGCCACCACCATAGCCTCGCCTCCCAGCCCTGTCCAGCCCCCACCCGAGCAGCCGCCGTGCCCTAGCCCCGGCCGCCCTCTCCCAGACCCCTAGCCGCCGTGCCCCGCCCTAACAACCCTCGAACGACCCTCGAACCAGAGCTCCGCCTGAGCCGCCGTGCCCGCCACCGGCGCCGGATAGCCCCGCCTTCGTCTAAGTCGACGCCGTGCCACCTCCCTGCAGCCGAGACGAGCCGTCTCCGCCCTCCTCCGGCGAGCACCGGTGCCCTGTTGCCGAAACCCTAAACCCTAGCTACAGTAACCCGGACACAGCACAGTGTCGTGTCGACTCGCGGACACGAGAATCTCGGTTTCCACGGAGCCCTATTCAGGTAGCGTTTTCTCTCTCCTCGTTGCCCCATTTTTTGTTCCGTCTGTTGTGACGCGTAGACTGCGTAACCCTCTCGATGCCCGTGCAACCCGTTCGGTGTGTCGCGTCCTATGGCGATCGCAACCTGCGATCCAAAAATAGGAAAATTAACACCCCATTTTCCCTCGGAACGGAGTGCGCCCCGCCAAACGGGACGACTTGGTCGCGTGCGGTCTTCACCGAAAGGTGAGCGCCGTTGATACGGATGTGCAAAATTTCACAGAAGTTGATTTGGATGTGCGTGCACACCGAAATCAACGCGTATCCGCCGACAATGCCCCATATCTGTCTGTTCTGGATCTCGTTGTACCTTTGTGTACACACGTCGGATCAAAATGAAACTTGCGCCATCGGACTCGTAGCAATACGCTGGTCCTGTGATCCAAGTTTGGTTCGATTCTGAGAACGTTGACAAAATCGCGTATCATGGGCCCCGCGGCTCCACTTGACGGGCGATTTTGTGATCGGCTCATCGGAATCCAATTTTGGAAGTTCCGTTGGGTTCGTATCATCGTTCTGGACTTGTTGACACTAAGTTTGACGAATTTGGAGACCATTGTCTCTGACATATTTTTCGGTACGAAGCGGGCCCACATGTGGACCCCGCTTCAACCAAAAACTGTAATTTTTGCCCTGTGTCCAAATTGGACTCAAGGACAGGCGTTTCTAGCTATTTGATATTTTCTGAATCTGATGGTAATATTTATTTCAGCAACCAGAGGAGTACCTGCAAATCATACTTGGACCAGAGCTACAGTTGGAGCCAGAACCACAGACAAGTGTACCTTGCCACCCTTGCAGTTTTGTTACTTATTTTCTTGACTTATTTATATATTGTTGTACATACTTGACCTAGGACCGTGTGACTTTACTTGCTTGACCTAGGACCGTATGACTTTACTTAGCGTCCGAATAATAGTCGGGTGCCAACACCGTACGCGAAGTTGTGGAACGTCACCTAGAGATGGATATCGTGACCCTTTACATTCTCGTGCTTGTCTTATCAAGTACATCATAACCCAGGACACTTGACACTATTCATGAGATAGAATCTTCTTGAGATATTTATGGTGATTCTGTGTAGGTTGCAGGATTTATGACATAAACATTATATTCATAGACATTATATGACTTGCTGCATTAGATATGATCTTACGTGACATGGACATGAGGCATCGTGGACATGAGACGTGTGATTACATTGGGTGGGGAGATACACACGGGCTACAGGCTGGTTTCATATATATACTACATAGTAAATTACATAGTAAAATACATAGTAACTCTGCTACAGGCTCCCAGACACAGAGCTTGTAGTGGTCTCAGCCTGAGTTTTAGTGATGCTCTCAACTTGCATTTCACATAGATGGTTATATAGTTTACCCTATTGTTTCATTTATTTCTGCACTGCATTTATTTTGGCTTGAGTTATTTTGTACCTTGCTATGTCTCCCGAGGACCTGGATTCCGGATTATGTCCTCAGGATTAGCTGACGAGATCTATCCTGAGGTATACGGGACCAGAGCATTAGCAGAAGCAGGAACAGGTGCATACATTGGAGCAGTACCAGAACTCGAGGATGACATCGTGCCAGAGGACTTCTCCTGAGTATTGGCTTTATATACTCAGTTATTTCTGTTTCTAGTTACTTTATTTTCTATCTATTGCATTGATGTATCAGGCTTATTCTCGGATTATTCCCCGAGACACTTTTATTGAGATATGTTAGTTTATATTTATTTGCATTTATTCTGGCATTTAATCTTTGATTATCTGTTGTGGATGAGATTAGAATAGACTGTGACTTGTATCATTGGACCTATTTATTGTTGTTACAGCTTAAGTACACCCTGGTGGATCCATTAAATTGGGTTTGTCCATCAGTGTGTGCTGCTGGCCATTGCCACATGTCCAGTCCCTCGGTATTTTGGGACTGGGGCGTGACATAGTTTTTGTGGTGGCCCATGCAGGTCAACGACTAAATTGCTTCAGTTTCAACTTAGGGACCGAGCAAGCCTGCAGTAAGAATAGGATAAGTTTTTAGGATCTCATCCACTTACTTGAATCGTTCTTGATATCTATATTGTATCGCCCGCAACCGCTCGGTGCGTTACGCTGAGTCAGATTGAATAAAATAAATGCTGGTTATATTTGATTTGTTGGATTTTGGGAAGAAGTATTGATTGAGTTATTTCATGTGCAGATGGCTAGCGGGTTCGATGAGAAACATGTGTTCGTTCAGAGCAAAACTAAGATAGCTGGGTTAGAATGATAATGCCATCTTCCTTAGTCCGATCGGTCGGATAATTTGTAGAGCACGACCTGCTCGCACGGTCATACCAGTTGAGTAGATCACGCTTGCATCGGACCACGGGTTCAAGGGATTGGCCGTATCGGCAGGACAGGATGCTTAACGGGATCAAACATTGTGAGTGGGCTCTTTCCCTTCTCCTCTACTCCTTCATGCCTAATAATATGGAAACATTGGAAATTACTACACTGAGGCGTGCATAGAGTGTACGTCGTTTGCTTGGATAGGATTATGGCTTGATTTGGTTTGCGTGTTGGATAGTTGGAGCTAGAGTTGGAATATCGCATTTAAGGCAGTTGGTTGAATAATTGGGATTATGCTTGAACGGTTGGAATGATACATTGAGGCGTTGGAAATATTGGGAACATCGGGTATGCGAGCGAGTGTACATCCGTGCACGGGTATCACTTGGTCGCTTTGTCTTGCAAAGCGAGCAGTTGTGGTTCGAAATCGAACAACTGCATCGACGAGGATATTGTGCCATATTTGGGATATTGTGCCATGGGTTTGCTTTGAGCATGGGTGTTGCACCAATTGGAAATACTGTATTGAGAAGAGGCATTGTGCCTATGGAAATAACTTGGATTTGGTTCCTTGGGCTATATATGTTGGAAGAATGGTTATGGATTCTTTGGTTGGATGTTTGGTTGAACGAGTCTAGGATCGCTTGGTGGGGCGAGAATGTTCGATCCTCTCGTCATACCTACTTGGTGTCTGCATGTCACGGACAACCTGTGTTGCACAGGATTTCGTTTCCTCGAACGGGATGGACTCCGGGGCACCGGGACCGTTCGGCCATGGAGGAGACATGGGCATCACGTCTTGGTCACGGTGCTGGTAGTCCGATACCACCAGGAGGGAGTAGCTGCCCAGCCCTGGATCGGGTAGGACTGCCCTATTGATCTTGGTCCAATCAATGTCCTTTATGGCTTGGCCAGTGACTTCATATAGATAAGTGTTGGTTTGCTTTACTTTGGTTGGTTTTTGCTTCGTGTAGGCGCGGTCACCTTGCCTCGGCAAGAGTGTGCACTTTGGGATTGGATTGTAAGTATTTTGGTTGAGGATGGATATTGAGGCTTGGTTGATGGTTCGATACGATAGTCGCGTTGCTTGGATTTGAGCATGATGGTTTGCATGCTAGAATCTTTCGGGTTGGTTATATTTGCTTGTCGATTGGTTTGAGTTGAATGCTTGCATGCTTAAACTGCTTTATAGCTTTCCTTAACATGTCATCCCTATGCCATGAAATGAATCTAGGATTCAACTAGAAAGATCATCATATAACTGTTTGCATTCACTATTTTACTTAGTGTCGGCTTAGGCGAGTGGGTTATCCCGCTCACCAGTACGGTTGTGTACTGACCCACGTTTGTGGGCAATATTTTAGGTACGCAGGCGTTGTGGCGCTGCTTGGATATACGAGGCATGATATATAAACTGTAAGTACCTTGGTGGGCTAGAGAAAAGGGCAAGAGTATTTCATCGCCTTTGAGGCAATCACCTTCGTGGCATCGCCTTTGAGGCAATCGCCTTTGTGGCATTTCATTTGGACCCTATCGAGAGCTTCGCTGCGTATTACTCTGATGTGTGCTTGGTACACAATACTTGACTTCCGCTGCAACTTGGTCGTTTCGATGATAACTTTGGTGTTTGACAACATCACCTTGTACGAGCGCATCTTCAGGCTCGTACGGCATCACGTCCTGATGAGAACGATTGTCCTGCAGGAGAGCTGTAAACGTGGTGATTCACGTTCAGCGGGGACTATCGAGCTTGCGGGAAATTGGGGCGTGACATATATCGTATTCGAACTAAATTTTCTTGCATCCTGCCTTGATTCCTGTGCGCCTCTTATAAGTTTATTTTTGATGCAGAATAATGGATCCAAGATCCGGAGATGAGAATCCCTTGGGTACACCACACGATGCTGTGGTTACCTATGATGAATGAGTGACACCAGAAGACCGAGGACAATCAGCTCAAAGCAATCAAGCGGCCCAACATAATTCAAGATTCCCGCGTGATGACATCCCACCTCCTCCGCAGTTCGTTCCACCGATGCCTGTTTTTCCACCAGGACAAGTCATGGATGGGCAACAGATATTCCAAATGATCTACGCAATGATGCAAGTCCAACAGCAAATTCATCAAGAGGCTCAGCGTCATGAGGCGGAGTACTTGAGGACCAGCCTAGTAACCGCATTGGAGCAGGCAAAACCATAAGCTAGGCGACCAGTGACGGGATCTATCACCGATTTCCGGCAGCTGAAGCCCCGTACCTTTTCTGGCAAGGAGGGACCAACCGAAGTTCATAAGTGGCTCACCAACACACAACACCAGTTGGAAGCAGCTGAGCTTCCAAGAGAACGTTGGATGACTGCCGTTAGAATGCAGTTGACGGACAATGCGCATCACTGGTGGCTATCTGAGGAGACATGGCTCGGACCAGACCGAGTCACTTGGGAAGAGTTTTCCAGACTCTTTCAGGAGATGTACATTCCGGCTATCGCTCGATCAGAACTTCGGGACAAGTTCAATCGCCTCACTCAGGACAGTATGACAGTGGAAGAGTACAACGCAGAGTTCATTCGTCTGAGTCGCTTCGCCCCTGCTTTGATCCCGACAGAAGAAGAGAAGGCTGAGAAGTTCTTCGACGGACTAAACTTCGAGCTACAGAGACTCATCGGATCCATCGCACCTACCTCTTACTCGGACGTTTTTGCTTTAGCTCGACGCATGGAACGCATCACCAGGAGAGAGACCAGTCTGAAACGGTCTTCCACATCAGCCAGAGCACCACAAGAAGAAGCTGCAAAGAGACCTCACATGCACCAGCCACCCAGAGCCTCTCCGCAGATACTACCTACATGTCAATACTGTGGCAAGGTAGGCCATATTGAGAGGGACTACAGACGCAAGTTAGGATTATGCTTGATTTGCGGAACCAATCAATACTTAGCCAAGGATTATCCTCAACATCGAGAGGGAGCACTAATATTAAACAGATAAGCTTTACCAGCACCAAGGCCAGTCTATCCAGCATTGGGAGTACCACAGACGGGAGTTGGAGAAGTCAGACCACCAGCCCAAGGAGGGAATCAGCCGAGGCCACCCTTGGCACCACAAGCAGCACTCTTCCAGCAGGCCCAGCAGCAGCAGAAGGCACCACCTCAAGGACGCGGACAGGCTTTTGCAATGACTTTGGGAGACGCCCAGACTCTTGGAGTAGCTAATACGCGTAAGTTTTCGTAGTTATCTATTTCTAGTATTGCTTTAGTTCGTGCCTGTTGGTTCGTGACCTCAGCCTTAACCTAGTAATTTTGAACTTGCTAATAATCAATAACCTAGAATGTTTTATAATTGATAACCTAGTATGTTTTTAAGTGATAACCTAGTTTTTTTTCTCTAAACTGTAGTTTTCTAGATTTTCTTCATCCGGGAAATTACATAACTTTTAATGCTTAGGGAAATGATTTTTCCAATGTGTTATTCTTACACCCTCAACCTTGATTCTCCTTGATCGTGATGTGCTTCGAACAATATTTACAACCGTGTCATCTCTGTTGACCGGTTAATCTTTGATTGCGAGGACGCAATCCTCTTAATGGGGGTAGATTGTAAAGCCCCTGATTTTTCAGAAATTTTTAAAATGGATTTTTTACAATTTTCTATATTTTTTTGGGATTTTTAACTAATTAAAACTAAGGTATTTATAATTAAATGATTTTTAAATATTGTTATTTAATATTAAAATATTATGAAAATAATATTTTCTAGTGTAAAATGAAAAATTATATATAGGATAATTTTTCAGGAATTTATTGGACCCCAGAAGCATTTTTAAAACCCTAAAAACCAAGTTTAAAATAAACCAAAATAAACCCTGAATTAAACCCGGTTTATTTCTAAATAAACCAAAACCAAACCGAACCAAACCATAGAGAACCGAACCGAACCGAACTGAACCGAACCCAGCTCTTAACGGGTCGGGTCGGATCCGAATTGAACCCGACCCGGACCCGTTACCCGATCGGAACCCTAATCCTAATCCGAAATCTATCCGCCTAGCTCCGCCTCTATTTAACCCCCTCGACCGCCCAGCTCCGCCGAAACCCTAATCCCCTCTTCCTCCCCCGCCTCTGCCCGGCCGCCTTCCCTCTCCACCGCCTCCTCCACGACGACCTAGCCACCGCAGCCTCCGACGATCTCTCCCCGACCCCTCCGTCTCCTCCGCCCGAGACTCGCCCCGCAGCGCCTCAACAAGACCCAGCCACCACCATAGCCTTGCCTCCCAGCCCTGTCCAGCCCCCACCCGAGCAGCCGCTGTGCCCTAGCCCCGGCCGCCCTCTCCCAGACCCCTAGCCTCCGTGCCCCACCCTAACAACCCTCGAACGACCCTCGAACCAGAGCTCCGCCTGAGCCGCCGTGCCCGCCACCGGCGGCCGGACAGCCCCCGCCTTCGTCTGAGCCGACACCATGCCACCTCTCCTGCAGCCGAGCTGAGCCGTCTCTGCCCTCCTCCGGCGAGCACCGGTGCCCTGTTGCCGAAACCCTAAACCCTAGCTACAGTAATCCGGACACAGCACAGTGTCGTGTCGACTCGCGGACACGAGAATCTCGGTTTTCCACGAAGTCCTGTTCAGGTAGGGTTTTCTCTCTCCTCGTTGTCCCGTTTTCCGTTCTGTCTGTTGTAACGCGTAGACTGCGTAACCCCCTCGATGCCCGTGCAACCCGGCTCGGTGTGTCACGTCCTGTGGTGTAAACCCCCTCGACCAGATTCTAGTATTTTAGGAATATTTTTCACAATTTAGGATTTGTTGCAATATTTTAATTTATTTTGCTTACATATCCTATTGACTTGTGCACCTGTCCGTCACCTAATTATTTGGAGCTTTACCTTGACTGTTATCCCAGAACGAAGTTCACATACCTCTCCTAGACATGTCAGTCTACTATCCTGCACTTTGTGCAACTCCCAGATACTCAGTTTTTAGCCTCGTATGAGACGCACAAATCTCGTTGCAAATGCCCGTATTTAATTCCTGTTTTAATTCCCAGATCTGTACCCATCCCTGTTCCCATAGAGATTTGAGGCCAACATGCACCCGTTTTGCCCAGACAAAAATACGTTATTTTTTACACTGAGTATACTACATTTAGTGTATTGACACCGTAGAAAAATTATGGCCCTACCTGCCTCTAAATAATTAGAGAACACCGTGCGCAGTATTTATTAATTAAATAAATACGATGGTCCGTATCACACCAAAACCAGGCCCAGTCCCTGCCCAGACTCACCCCCACCCCTCGGGACCTTCACACAGCTTTTCCCTTCAATTCTGTGAATTTTAGTATTTTCAGGAATCAGGTGTTTCCCAGACAATTTCGTAATTGTGCAATTTCCCAAAACTAGGACTTTATGCAATTTATGAAATTACAGGGACTTTTTTGCAAATTGCAGTGCGAGGTGTCACCCCCTCACTGGCCGGTGAACCTGCACCGTCCATTTGGAGACGGGACCCACCCGAAAAGATCCCGGAAATACCCCGAAAATATTTCGAAAATATCCCAAAAATATCCTAAAAATATCTATAGATATTTTTACTTATTTAATAATAAAATCTTTTATAAAAGAAAATCAAAATCAAAATCAAAACCCTTTCCCTGACCCAGCCCGCAGCCCCCCCCCCCCCCCCCCGCCGGCGGCGAGCTCCCTCGCCGGAGCCGACCCTCCCCCACCCCTCGGCTAGCCACCCCCCCCCGCTGGCCCTCTCCTCTTCGAGCCTCCCCTCTCTCTTCTTCTTCCCGACCCCCCATCTCCACCGCCACCCCCGTCACAGCCCGCCACCACCAACCCATCACGACCACCACGCCACCATCACCCTCTCCCAGCCTTTCCGACCACCCAACTGGCCCGGCTTCGGCCGTCGACCCCTCCCCGCGGCGACGCCGCAGCCCCAAGCTCCACCACCTACTCCTCCTCTCTTCCCCCAGCACCTCCCCGCCACTCCCCGACCGGTCAGTTGCTCTCCGCCACACACCCCGGAACTGAGTACGCTCCGCCAAACGGGACGACTTGGTCGCACGCGGTCTTTACCGAAACGTGCGCGACGTTAATACGGACGTGCGGGATTTCGCAGAAGTTGATTCGGATGTGCGTGCACACCGGAATCAACGCTTATCCGCCGACACCGCCCCGTATTCGTCTGTTCTGGAACACGCTGTAACTTTGTGTACACACGTCGGATCGAAACGAAACTTGCGCCATCGGACTCGTAGCGATACGCTGGTCCTGTGATCCAAGTTTGGTTCGATTCTGAGAACGTTGGCAAAATTCCGTATCGTGGGCCCCACAGGCTCCACTTGACGGGCAATTTTGTGACCGGCTCATCGGAATCCAATTCTGGAAGTTCCGTTGGGTTCGTATCATCGTTTCTGACTTGTTGTGTCACGCCCCAGTCCCAAAATACCGTGGGACCAGACGCGTGATAATGGCCAGCAGCACGCACCGATGGACAACCCAATTTAATGGATCCACCAGGGCATACTTAAGCTGTAAAATAACAAGTCTACGACAATCATGGTACAACTAATCTCATCCATACAAGATATAAAATATGATCCACAGAATAATAAAGAATGTAAATCATCATCTAGTCTCACAAAGTACTTCGGGGAACAACCCGAAAAATATCTAGTACAATGGTTCATCTGACCAGAATATAAAAGACTGAAATAAATAATAAAAGCTGAGCATAAACATGGATGCTCAAGAGAAGTCTTCGGCTAAGACCTTGCCCTCGGATGGTGGTACTGCTCCTGGATCAGCTCCTGCTCCGGTCCCGTAGATCTCGGGATAAACCTCGTCTGCAAAATCTGGGGACAAAAATCCGGATCCAGGTCCTCAGGGGACATAGCAAGGTACAAGAAAGCTCATGCCAATAAATAAATAAACAGTGCAGCAAATAAATAACTAAATGAAACAGTGGGGTAAATATGTAACCATCTAAGTGAAAATGCAATTGAGAGCATCACTAGTCTCAGGCTGAGCCACTACAAGCTCTGTGTCGGGGAGCCGGTAGCGGTAATAACCGGTAGTGGGTCTAGCTCTGCTACGAGAGTCTACGACCTCTCAATAATATAAGATATATATATGTAACAGCCTGTAGCCTGTGTGTCTCTCCCCACCCAATGTAACCACGCATATCATGACCATGACGTCTCATGTCCATGTCAAGCGCGATCATAGCTAAATGCAACCAGTCATATAGTATCTAAGAATATAATGTCCATGTCCTGTATCCTATACAGAATCACCGCGAATATCTCGGGAAAATCCTGTCTTATGAATAGTGTCAAGTGTCCTGGGTCATAGGGTACTTGATAAGACAAGTACGAGAATATAAAGTGACACGGATGTCCATCTCTAGATGACCGTTACCCAACACTGCGTACAGTGTCGGCACCCGACTGATAATCGGACGCTAAGTACGTCACAACGGTCCTAGGTTGAGCATGCACAGAAATATGATAAAGCAAGAAAAATATATATAAAGACTGCAAAGTTTGGCAAGGTACACTTGCCTGATGTCCGGGTATCAACAACTGTCCCTGTATCAATGGATCCGGTAGGTACTACTCCAAAAGCTGTAACAAACATCACCAATAGTCTCAGAAGGTGCCAAATAGCTAGAAATGCCTGTCCTTACGTCCAATTTGGACACAGGGGCAAAAAGGTCATTTTCGGATTAAAGCGGGGTCCACATGTGGGCCACTTTGCACTGAAAAGCGTGTCAGGGTCAAAGGTCTCCAAATTCTGCAAACTCAGTGTCTACAAGTCAGGAACGATGATACGAACCCAACGGAACTTCCAAAATTGGATTCCGATGAGCCGATCTCAAAATCACCCGTCAAGTGGAGCCTGTGGGGCCCACGATACGTGATTTTGTCAACGTTTTCGGAATCGGACCAAACTTGGGTCATAGGACCAGCATATTGCTATGAGTCCGATGGCGCAAGTTTCGTCTCGATCCGACGTGTGTACACAAAGTTACAGCGCATTCCAGAAAGGACGGATACGGGATGTCGTCGGCGGATACGCGTTGATTCCGGGGTGCACGCACCTCCGAATCGAATTCTGCGAAATCCCACACGACCGTATCAACGTCGCGCACAGTTCGGTAAAGACCGCGTGTGACCAAGTCGTCCCGTTTGGCGGGGCGACTCAGTTCTGGGGTGAAACGGGGCATTATTTTTCCTGTTTTTGGATCGCGGTGTGCGATCACCACAGGACGCAATGCTCCGAGCGAATTGCACGGGCACCGAGAGGGTTATACAGTCTACGCATAGCAACTGACGGAATTGAAATTGGAGTTGCGATGAGGGTGAAAATAGTACCTGAACCGAGCTCCAAAATCTGAGTTCTGCGTGTCCGAGGGTCGACTCGTCTCCTGGATCAGAGTTTCTGCGTCCTCGTGTCCGAGGCGAGTCAGAACTTAGGGCTCTGTCTGCGGATGGCTTCACCGGGGGTCAGCCTCGAGGTCGGCTAGGACTTCGGTGATCAGCCGCTGACGGAGGCTCCGCTCTGCACAGTCGGCTAGGGCTTCCGCGCTTGGGACGATCGGGTGGAGGGATGGCTGAGTCGAGGTGGTGAGGGGAGCCGGCACTAGGTTCAGTCGAAGGAGGCGGTGGCTTTGTCATGTTGCATCTTCTCGTGGACCTTCAACTGTCTCGACGCATAAGCAATGACTTTGCCATGTTGCATCAAAACACATCCTAGTCCGCTGCCTGATGCATCACTGTAAACAACAAAACCTCCTGACCCTGAAGGAAGAGTCAAGACAGGTGCTGTTGTTAATCTTCTCTTCAGTTCTTCAAAAGCCTTCTGGCAGTCTTCTGTCCATATAAACTCCTGGTCCTTACGTGTAAGCTTCGTCATCGGTTCTGCAATCCTCGAGAAATTCTCTATAAACCTTCGGTAATATCCCGCAAGTCCGAGAAAACTTCTCACCTCTGCAACTGATGTGGGGGTAGGCCAAGTCTCTATTGCCACAACTTTCTCTGGATCTACTGAAAGTCCTCCTGATATGATGTGTCCCAAGAAAGGTACTTTGTCCATACAGAACTCACACTTACTAAGTTTAGCATATAACTTCTCCTGCCTCAAGGTCTCTAACACGATTCTAAGATGTTCCTCGTGCTCTTCATGGTTCTTGGAATATATGAGAATGTCATCAATGAACACCACTACGAATTTATTCAAGAACTGATGAAAGACTCTGTTCATTAAGCTCATAAACACTGCTGGTGCGTTGGTTAAACCAAACGGCATCACCAAGAACTCATAATGCCCATACTTCGTCCTGAAAGCTGTCTTCGGGATGTCTTCCTTCTTCACCTTGATCTGATGATAGCCAGATCTAAGGTCAATCTTCGAGAATACCCTTGCACCACTCAATTGATCGAATAGATCATCAATGCGTGGTAAGGGATACCTGTTCTTGATGGTGACAGCATTTAGTGTCCGGTAATCAATGCACAATCGTACTGTTCCATCCTTCTTTGGCACAAATAATATGGGTGCTCCCCAAGGTGAAACGCTGGGCCGAATGAATCCCTTCTCCAAAAGATCATCAACCTGTTCTTTCAACTCCACTAACTCCTTAGGTGCTAGCCGATAAACTGATGAAGTGATAGGCTCTGCTCCTGGGGTTAAGTCTATTGTGAATTCTATTTCCCGATCAGGTGGTAAACCTGGAAGGTCATCAGGAAATACATCCACAAACTCAGAGATGACTCTTGGGTAACCTGTCTCCTCTTCAACAGATAATATCCGAAGAGTAGGCTGAACTCCTTGCTCTACTGCTCCTCGAAGAAACTCAAATTCTGGATGTCCAGGCGGTCTAAATATAACCCGCCCAAGTCGGCAATCAAGAGTCGCATGGTACTGACTTAACCAGTCCATACCAAGTACGACATCATAGTCCGGCATAGAAAAGATCAGAAATTGAGCTCGCATTTCTCGGCCACCTACGACTACTGAACATGATCTACAGACGTCACTAACCGGAATAATTCCACCTCCCGTAAGAATCCTCTTCATCTTCGGGAGGGGTGCAGTAGCTACTCTATGGGTGGCAACAAAGCTAGCTGCTATAAATGAATGCGATGCTCCAGAATCAAATAATGCTACAGCTGGTAATGAAGCTACTAAAATAGTACCTGCGATGACCTCGCCTGCTGTAGCCTCCTGCTCAACAGCTAAGGTGAATGCTTGGCCTCGACCTTGTGCGGGTCCTCTCTGCTGCTGCTGTTGCTGAAATAGGGCTGCCTACGGTGCCAGTGGTGGTCTCTGCTGGTAGCCTCCTGTAGCTGGTGGTCTGACTCCTCCAGCTCCTGTCTGCTGTGCCCCTACTGCTCCTGTAGTTGGTCGTGGTGCAGGTAAAGCTAGTCTCTGTGCTCCGTCTCTGCGTTCAGAACAGTCCCTAGAAAAGTGCTGGTTGGATCCGCAGCTCAGACATAGTCCCAACTTACGTCTGCACTCCTTCTCAATGTGTCATACTTTGCCGCAGTGGTGACAAGTAGGAAGAGGTCTATCCCTATTTGCTGATCTCTCCGGTATACTCCTCTGGAATCGTTTCGCAGAATCCCCTGGTGCTGTCTTGGATGGTGCGGATGGGTTTGGCCTTTTCAGATTCGATTCCCTTCTAGTGACGCGCTCCATGCGTCGTGCTGCTGCAAGGACCTCAGTATAAGATGTAGGTACGACTGAGCCAATCAATCTCTGAAGCTCGAACTTCAGTCCATCAAAGAACTTTTCAGCTTTCTTCTCCTCTGTCGAGATCAATGTCGGAGCGAAGCGACTTAGGCGTATAAACTCCGCGTTGTATTCCTCTACTGTCATACTGCCTTGGATGAGGCGGTTGAACTTGTCTCTGAGCTCTGATCGTGCAACTGCCGGAATGTACATCTCTTGGAAGAGTCTGGAGAACTCTTCCCAAGTGACTCGGTCCTGTCCGAGCCTTCTTTCTTCTGCTAACCACCAGTGGTGCGCATTATCAGTTAACTGCATTCTGACTGCAGTCATCCACTTCTCTCTTGGAAGTTCAGCGGCTTCCAGCTGATACTGAATGTTTGTGAGCCACTCATGAACTTCCGTTGGCCCTTCTTTACCAGAAAATATGCGAGGCTTGAGATGACGGAAGTCGGTGATAGATCCCGTCGATGTTCGCCTCGCTGGCGGATTTGCCTGCTCCAATGCGGATACCAGGCTGGTCCTCAGATACTCGGCCTCCTGCCGATGGGCCTCTTGCTGAATCTGCTGCTAGGCCTGCATCATGGCATACATCATCTGGAACATCTGTTGCCCATCCATAGCTTGTCCTGGCGGGAAAGCTGGCATCTGGGGAGTGAACTGTGGTGGAGGTGGGATGTCATCTCTCCGGAACCTTGGATTAGGCTGACCGGTTTGATTGCTCTGCGATGCTTGTCCTCCACTTCCAGGGGTCACTCCATCTCCATAAGTAACCACAGCGTCGTGTGGCGTATCCAAAGGAATCTCGTCTCCGTTCCTGGGATCCATTTATCTGCAATCAAAATATAACTGTAAGAACGCTCAGAGGAATCAATACAGGATGCAATTCAAGCAACAATTTCGAGTTCGATATAGAGTTCAACAAATGGTTAAATAATGGATGAGATCCTATGATTTATACTATCCTTAGGGCAGGCTGGTTCGGTCCCTAAGTTGAAACCGAACTATTTAGTTGTAGACCTGCATGGGCCACCACAAAAACCATGTCACGCCCCAGTCCAAAAATACCGTAGGACCAGACGCGTGATAATGGCCAGCAGCACGCACCGATGGACAACCCAATTTAATGGATCCACCAGGGCATACTTAAGCTGTAAAATAACAAGTCTACGACAATCATGGTACAACTAATCTCATCCATACAAGATATAAAATATGATCCACAGAATAATAAAGAATGTAAATCATCATCTAGTCTCACAAAGTACTTCGGGGAACAACCCGAAAAATATCTAGTACAATGGTTCATCTGACCAGAATATAAAAGACTGAAATAAATAATAAAAGCTGAGCATAAACATGGATGCTCAAGAGAAGTCTTCGGCTAAGACATCGCCCTCGGATGGTGGTACTGCTCCTGGATCAGCTCCTGCTCCGGTCCCGTAGATCTCGGGATAAACCTCGTCTGCAAAATCTGGGGACAAAAATCCGGATCCAGGTCATCAGGGGACATAGCAAGGTACAAGAAAGCTCATGCCAATAAATAAATAAACAGTGTAGCAAATAAATAACTAAATGAAACAGTGGGGTAAATATGTAACCATCTAAGTGAAAATGCAAGTGAGAGCATCACTAGTCTCAGGCTGAGCCACTACAAGCTCTGTGTCGGGGAGCCGGTAGCGGTAATAACCGGTAGTGGGTCTAGCTCTGCTACGAGAGTCTACGACCTCTCAATAATAGAAGATATATATATGTAACAGCCTGTAGCCTGTGTGTCTCTCCCCACCCAATGTAACCACGCATATCATGACCATGACGTCTCATGTCCATGTCAAGCGCGATCATAGCTAAATGCAACCAGTCATATAGTATCTAAGAATATAATGTCCATGTCCTGTATCCTATACAGAATCACCGCGAATATCTCGGGAAAATCCTGTCTCATAAATAGTGTCAAGTGTCCTGGGTCATAGGGTACTTGATAAGACAAGTACGAGAATATAAAGTGACACGGATGTCCATCTCTAGATGACCGTACCCAACACTGCGTACAGTGTCGGCACCCGACTGATAATCGGACGCTAAGTACGTCACACGGTCCTAGGTTGAGCATGCACAGAAATATGATAAAGCAAGAAAAATATATATAAAGACTGCAAAGTTTGGCAAGGTACACTTGCCTGATGTCCGGGTATCAACAACTGTCCCTGTATCAATGGATCCGGTAGGTACTACTCCAAAAGCTGTAACAAACATCACCAATAGTCTCAGAAGGTGCCAAATAGCTAGAAATGCCTGTCCTTACGTCCAATTTGGACACAGGGGCAAAAAGGTCATTTTCGGATTAAAGCGGGGTCCACATGTGGGCCACTTTGCACTGAAAAGCGTGTCAGGGTCAAAGGTCTCCAAATTCTGCAAACTCAGTGTCTACAAGTCAGGAACGATGATACGAACCCAACGGAACTTCCAAAATTGGATTCCGATGAGCCGATCTCAAAATCACCCGTCAAGTGGAGCCTGTGGGGCCCACGATACGTGATTTTGTCAACGTTCTCAGAATCGGACCAAACTTGGGTCATAGGACCAGCATATTGCTATGAGTCCGATGGCGCAAGTTTTGTCTCGATCCGACCTGTGTACACAAAGTTACAGCGCATTCCAGAAAGGACGGATACGGGGTGTCGTCGGCGGATACGCGTTGATTCCAGGGTGTACGCACCTCCGAATCGACTTCTGCGAAATCCCACACGGCCGTATCAACGTCGCGCACAGTTCGGTAAAGACTGCGTGCGACCAAGTCGTCCCGTCTGGCGGGGCGACTCAGTTCTGGGGTGAAACGGGGCGTTGTTTTTCCTGTTTTTGGATCGCGGTGTGCGATCACCACAGGAACGATGATACGAACCCAACGGAACTTCCAAAATTGGATTCCGATGAGCCGATCTCAAAATCACCCGTCAAGTGGAGCCTGTGGGGCCCACGATACGTGATTTTGTCAACGTTCTCGGAATCGGACCAAACTTGGGTCATAGGACCAGCATATTGCTATGAGTCCGATGGCGCAAGTTTCGTCTCGATCCGACGTGTGTACACAAAGTTACAGCGCATTCCAGAAAGGACGGATACGGGGTGTCGTCGGCGGATACGCGTTGATTCCAGGGTGCACGCACCTTCGAATCGACTTCTGCGAAATCCCACACGACCGTATCAACGTCGCGCACAGTTCGGTAAAGACTGCGTGCGACCAAGTCGTCCCGTCTGGCGGGGCGACTCAGTTCTGGGGTGAAACGGGGCATTATTTTTCCTGTTTTTGGATCGCGGTGTGCGATCACCACAGGGCGCAATGCTCCGAGCGAATTGCACGGGCACCGAGAGGGTTACACAGTCTACGCGTAGCAACTGACGGAATTGAAATTGGAGTTACGATGAGGGTGAAAACAGTACCTGAACCGAGCTCCAAAATCTGAGTTCTGCGTGTCCGAGGGTTGACTCGTCTCCTGGATCAAAGTTTCTGCGTCCTCGTGTCCGAGGCGAGTCAGAACTTAGGGCTCTGTCTGCGGATGGCTTCGCCGGGGGTCAGCCTCGAGGTCGGCTAGGACTTCGGTGATCAGCCGCTGACGGAGGCTCCGCTCTGCACAGTCGGCTAGGGCTTCCGCGCTTGGGACGATCGGGTGGAGGGATGGCAGAGTCGAGGTGGTGAGGGGAGCCGGCACTGGGTTCAGTCGAAGGAGGCGGTGGCTGAGGGCTCTACGCGGGGGGGTCGTCGACCGAGAGTCGTCGACCTAACTGCTGGGTTCGCGGCGGAGGACGGAGAAGGGGGAGTCGATCTGGGCGAACTCGGTGGCGGGGTTTTAGGTGATGGGAAGCGGCGGCGTCGCGGATCAGCTACTGGGCGGAGCAGCCAGGTGATCGTCGGCGACTTGATGGCGGCGGAAGCTTAGGGTTTAGGGGATGGCGAGGCACGGACGCCGAGGAGGCACTATATAGGCTGCTACAGGAGCCTTCGGCGGAGAAATCCTAGGGTTTCCACACGGTTTGGATCCGGGTCGGGTTCGGCTTGGATCCAACCCGACCCGAACGCTGGGTTTGGTTTGGTCTAGCCTGGATTTTGTTCAACTTGGGTCTGATTCACTCTATATAGCTTTTGGTCCTCGATTCGTTGCTCCGGTGTCCAATAAATTCACCGAAAAATGCCATGCGTCCGGTTTTCCATTATACACAATAAATTTTTACTTTCAGAATAATTTAACACCCATAAACTGCCCGTAAAATTCTTTAACTCCTAAACACCTCGGTTCTTCATCCAAAATCTCGAAAACATCCGGGAAAATTATATTAAAAATTATCTGAAAAATAGGGTATTTACATGTTGACACTAAGTTTGGCGAATTTGGAGACCTTTGACTCTGACACATTTTTCAGTGTAAAGCGGCCCACATGTGGACCCCGCTTTGACCAGAAACTGTCATTTTTGCCCCTGTGTCCAAATTGGACTTAAGGACAGGCGTTTCTAGCTATTTGATATTTTCTGAGACTGTTAGTGATGTTTATTTCAGTATCCGGAGACATTTATTCTGAGGCCATAGTTCTGACTTTTGGCACTTGACATCTGGACATTATATTTACAGCTCTCTTGCCAGGCAAGTATATCTTGCCTTGTTGTACTGTTTAAATTCAGTTATTGTTAGTTACATTTATATCTATTTTAATATTATATAAATGTGCGCGTCCGAGAAAAACTCGGGTGCAGTCAACGATGGCCTTGACGTTAGGACTTGTGTCTGACCTATATGTTCTTGAGTATTCGCAGGAGCACAGATCCGGACAGGCTACTTATATTCCGAGGAGATCTTCTCTTCGAGTCTCGTGATTGTCAGATGTTGTTCTTATATGGTGTGTATCTGGTTCCTTTTTATATTCTATTTCGATAGTAGATTTGTTTCCATCTGACTGTCATTCTTAGATATCTGTATTGAGATCTAGTTACATGGTTATTGGTTATTCATATTTGATTTCTGTGGATGAGATTTAGATATTACCCTGTGACTTGTAATTAGTTTTACCACTTATGAATTATTATTCATTATACAACGTACGCACGTATATATGGTTTCCATATATTGGAGTTGCCATATATACGGGCCAGCTGGCATGGTTACGTGACCTAGTCCTACGTATTTTGGGACTGGGACGTGACATATTTTTAGTGGTGGCCCATGCAGGTCAGAGCATATTGTCTCGGTTACGTTACTGTACCGAGCAAGCCTGCACCTAGGATTAGAATATATGATCTCATCCAAAATTGACTATGACTTAATCTTCCTTCCAGTCTGTCCTACTTACAAATTGCATCCTGCTTGATTTATGTACTTTCCTGATAATTTCTTGAGTATAGTCCCTGCTAGAATATAGAGATCCATGTTGATAGGAGGATACTTAGGGTAACATTTCTTATAAGAATACCACTAGGGCATTGACATATCTTTAAGTACAGACTACTTAATGAACCCTAGCCTTCCTGATTTCCTAATGAACCCTAGTCTTCCCTATTACCTAATAAACCCTAGCGTCACTTACCTATAGATTAACTTACCCTTATCCCTTGACGTATTGTGTATGACTTGAGAGTAGTATAAACACTATTTGGATTAGTTAGAGGATTTACCATAGTGTTGACCCTAGTCTTAAGGAACCCATAGAAATTCAAGGTTGAATACTAGGACTGAAACCTCACCCTATGTTGGATAACCAGAGTTTTACGCCAGAGACCTTTACCCTTGTTGGCGTAAAAAACCCATTTGACCGTTGTTGGCGTAAGAACCAAACGACTGCCTAGTTGGCGTAAAAGCCAAATTATGCAGGAGATTGTCTCCCTTACGCCACAATTATGACAACCGCTACCCACGATCCCTTAGTCTTCCTTATCCTGCGTCATGAGAGCCACGTAGGTAACTGTCCTGCGTAAACCTGATGATTCTTGACTATTAGATAACCAGCGTAGAGTAACCTGTTTAGGCGTAACATAAGAATAGGATGTTAGCATATTTGTTACAGCCTTAGCTTTCCCCAGGCACGACCAAATCCTGCGCAGAGATACACCTCGAGCTCTGTGCAAAAGGAAACAGCTTTTTGACGGGACATTTGGTTTTGTCTCACCTCGAGCGTAAAAGACTTGTATCCAATAAGTCCCTAAACGACAACCCGGATCTCCGTGCAAACCATCATCATAGCCATCCACTCGATCGTTGTGCAAGTACTTTTGTCAGATGTCAGAATTCACTAAATTTGACTGACAAACTCATGAGTTTCTCGTACAACTTTTACGCTCAAACTTTCACGCAGCCTGTTACGCACAGACTTTTACGCAGCAACCTTTTACGCTCAGACTTTTTACGCGGACAGTCCTGAAGCTCTACCTTACGCTTTTCTGTTTTACGCAGACAGTTTCAGATTTCTACCCTACGCCAATTTATTTTATCCCTGCATTACGCAGACAACCTCGAACCCCTACTTTATGCAGACTTCCTTAAATCTCTGTTTTAGGCGGACAACCTATAGTGTTTATTAAGATTGTAGGACTTAGAAGGCCATACCTCTTTTGGGTCAACTAGCGACTTAGACAAGGATTAGAATAATAACTGTAGAGATTTGTAGAGTCTTGTTCTTGTGAATTTGTATTGTTTTAAAATTTCTCACATCATAATCTAGCGCACTTATATTTACCGTACTACCTTGACTTATGCCGCTATTATAGCCTAGTTTCGCAAGCTTATTCTTTATCAAGCTTGTTCTTGAGAGATGTATTATTGGAGTACTACACTAATACATTTCAGAATCAGTGTATTACGGTCTGATCAACCATAGTGCACTTGGTTCGACCTTCGCATAACTACTTTACGTGGATTGAGATATATAGTGATTAGTAGATAGATGTACTTGCCCGTTAGATATGCCTGAGCATATCGTATCAGCAACATAACTGTGCTGATCCGAATATGTGAATAGGGATTACCAAAATAGCATCTCAAATCCATAACTGCTTTGACAATTCCCGTTGAATTCTTTAAACGCCTTGATCCTCACACTACTAATCTATTACCTCCCCCTTGAACTATTGAATACTGTTTTCCGTCTTCCCTTATTTCGGAAAGACGAAACCTCGTGCTTAGTATAAATACGAGAAGTGTATTGTTTTGTAGCCATTTCTGCTTGTTTCTTGGGTATTACCAAACTTTATTATTAGATTTGTTTGCAGTTTAAATTGTGCTACCTTTAGATGACCCTTCACTACCTACCTACGATCCTGATACGTACATTCCTATGACGGCAAAATTTTTATTTTTGCCTCGTAACTTGGAGCAAGATTCAAAACTCAAGTATTACTAAAAAGGATGTATCATTTTGCTGACAGGAGTCTAAAAGGATTTCACCTGGATAAATAATTGATTGACTCCTGAATGGATAGCAGCACCTATGACTAGGTTGACTTGTAAGGATCAAGATTCCTATGGACCGACTCACCAAGTCAGCACCTTTATTACTTATAGAGTTGGCCAGTCTGCAGAAGCTTTAGCTAACTTATATTTGAGGCACATCGTAAGATTGTACGGTACCAGTCAGCATTGTACCAGACAAGGATTCGCGTGACCAGAGTTGGTGGTCAACCGAAGAGACAGTTAAGTTAATACAAGGACACTGGCGAGCAGTGCAAGACAGACAGAAGCAGTGAGCAGACCGTCATCATCGTCCTTTGGAAATTCAAAGAGGACGATCATGTCTTTTGAGGATATCACTATTAGGCCGAGACCTGTCATATCAAGAGCAACCAGTGGGAACCCTTGACCATCGAGAAAAAGTATTGAAGAACCAGTCTATTCCCTTGATCCGCGTAGCATGGAAGCATGACGCACCAGGAAAAACAACTTGGAAGCGCGAGTACGACATGCGTAAACGTCTTCGAACCTATTCTTAACCCAAGATATAAATTACTTTGTTAAATTATATCTTATGCCGTCCTTCCCTTCTACCGTGGCTTAGTTTTAATTTCGAGGACGAAATTTTTATAAGTTGGGTAGATTGTAAACCCCCTCGACCAGATTCCAGTATTTTAGGAATATTTTTCATAATTTAGGATTTGTTGCAATATTTTAATTTATTTTGCTTACATATCCTATTGACTTGTGCACCTGTCAGTCACCTAATTATTTGGAGCTTTACCTTGACTGTTATCCCAGAACGAAGTTCACATACCTCTCCTAGACATGCCAGTCTACTATCCTGTACTTTGTGCAACTCCCAGATACTCAGTTTTTAGCCTCGTATGAGACGCACAAATCTCGTTGCAAATGCCTGTATTTAATTCCTGTTTTAATTCCCAGATCTGTACCCATCCTTGTTCCCATAGAGATTTGAGGCCAACATGCACCCGTTTTGCTCAGACAAAAATACGTTATTTTCTACACTGAGTATACTATATTTAGTGTATTGACACCGTAGAAAAATTATGGCCCTACCTGCCTCTAAATAATTAGAGAACATAGTGCGCAGTATTTATTAATTAAATAAATACGATGGTCCGTATCACCCCAAAACCAGGCCCAGTCCCTACCCAGACTCACCCCCACCCCCTCGGGACCTTCACACAGCTTTTCCCTTCAATTCTGTGAATTTTAATATTTTCAGGAATTGGGTGTTTCCCAGACAATTTCGTAATTGCGCAATTTCCCAAAACTAGGACTTTACGCAATTTATGAAATTACAGGAACTTTCCTGCAAATTACAGTGCGAGGTGTCACCCCCTCACTGGCCGGTGAACCTGCACCGTCCATTTGGAGACGGGATCCACCCGAAAAGATCCCGGAAATACCCCGAAAATATCCCAAAAATATCCCAAAAATATCCTAAAAATATCTATAGATATTTTTACTTATTTAATAATAAAATATTTTATAAAAGAAAATCAAAATCAAAATCAAAACCCTTTCCCTGACCCAGCCCGCAGCCCCCCCCCACCCCCCGCCGGCGGCGAGCTCCCTCGCCGGAGCCGACCCTCCCCCACCCCTCGGCGAGCCACCCCCCCGCTGGCCCTCTCCTCTTCGAGCCTCCCCTCTCTCTTCTTCTTCCCGACCCCCTTCACGACCCCCCCATCTCCACCGCCACCCCCGTCACAGCCCGCCACCACCAACCCATCACGACCACCACGCCACCACCACCCTCTCCCAGCCTTCCCGACCACCCAACTAGCCCGGCTCCGGCCGTCGACCCCTCCCCGCGGCGACGCCGCAGCCCCAAGCTCCACCACCTACTCCTCCTCTCTTCCTCCAGCACCTCCCCGCCACTTCCCGACCGGTCAGCCGCTCTCCGCCACACGACCCATCCGCCTCTGTTCATCCTCCTCCAACCTCCTCCCTCCTCCCCGACATCTCCTCCGCCGGACCCGAGCATTTCCTCCCCCGAGCTCCTTTTTCCCTCGACCAGAACCCCCTTTCTCCTCGCCGCAGCTCCGCTGACCTCGCCGGAGAACCGCAGCGACTTCCCCTGACCTCCACGGTCCCTGACCGCCTCCGCCATGTCCGCCACAACTGAAACCCTAGGGCGAGCAACGGTGGACACGGACACAGCAGCAGTACCGGACACAAAGCAGACACGGACACGAGAAAAATGCAGTTTCTGGAGCCTTGTTCAGGTATCGTTTTCTTCCTCCTCGTATTTTCGTTTTCAATTCCGTCAGTTGTGACCCGTAGGCTATGTGACCCTCTCGGTGCCCGTGCAACCCGCTCGGTGCATCGCGTCCTGTGGCGATCGCGGCACGCGATCCAAAAAGGGGAAAAACCATACCCCGATTCACCCCGGAACTGAGTACGCCCCGCCAAACGGGATGACTTGGTCGCACGCGGTCTTTACCGAAACTTGCACGACGTTAATACGGACGTGCCGGATTTTGCAGAAGTTGATTCGGATGTGCGTGCACACCGGAATCAACGCGTATCCGCCAACACCGCCCCGTATCCGTCTGTTCTGGAATACGCTGTAACTTTGTGTACACACGTCGGATCGAAACAAAACTTGCGTCATCGGACTCGTAGCGATACGCTGGTCCTGTGATCCAAGTTTGGTTCGATTCTGAGAACGTTGACAAAATCCCGTATCGTGGGCCCCACAGGCTTCACTTGACGGACGATTTTGTGACCGGTTCATCGGAATCCAATTCTGGAAGTTCTGTTGGGTTCGTATCATCGTTCCTGACTTGTTGACACTAAGTTTGGCAAATTTGGAGACCTTTGACCCTGACACATTTTTCAGTGCAAAGCGGCCCACATGTGGACCCCACTTTGACCAGAAACTGTCATTTTCGCCCCTGTGTCCAAATTGGACTTAAGGACAGGCGTTTCTAGCTATTTGATATTTTTTGAGACTGTTAGTGATGTTTATTTCAGTATCCGGAGACATTTATTCTGAGGCCATAGTTCTGACTTTTGGCACTTGACATCTGGACATTATATTTACAGCTCTCTTGCCAGGCAAGTATACCTTGCCTTGTTGTACTGTTTAAATTCAGTTATTGTTAGTTACATGTATATCTATTTTAATATTATATAAATGTGCGCGTTCGAGAAAAACTCGGGTGCAGTCAACGATGGCGTTGACGTTAGGACTTGTGTCTGACCTAGTGTCTAGTAGACCCACCTAAAGTTGTGAAGTTATTGATATAACTTCCCAGGCCTTGACAAGTATCATTACACATCACAGAGTGAGTACATATAGGGACGCGTGCCTCATGCGCGACTGGCCATTAGTGTGAGCAACACGTGTAGTGGTATTTAGCTTAGTTGTTTATTCTATGGAGACTTGCATCATCATACGAGATGTCCACGTCATTTTCACGACTTGTATATCCATTGGGCGAGGAAGATATCTAGTAGGCGTATGGGACACCCCCTTCTTGAGTCTTTATCCTTCGTACCATGCTCCTCATGGTCGATTGCAGAGCTACCCGTGTGTCCGGGGGCATATGACACATATACTAGCCAGTCATGACGATTGGTGAATTACGTCAGCATATGTCAAGCCTACACATTCCCATGCATACTATCAGGTCTTTAAATTGCATTCACTTAGATGGTTAGCACACCCTGTATTTATTTATTCAGTATTTACATTATGGCATGTTATTTTTATGTATCTTGCTATGTCCCTCTGAGGACCTGGTCCCCTGCCAGGTGTATATGTTCTTGAGTATTCGCAGGAGCACAGATCCGGACAGGCTACTTATATTCCGAGGAGATCTTCTCTTCGAGCCTCGTGATTGTCAGATGTTGTTCTTATATGGTGTGTATCTGGTTCCTTTTTATATTTTATTTCGGCAGTAGATTTGTTTCCATCTGACTGTCATTCTTAGATATCTGTATTGAGATCTAGTTACATGGTTATTGGTTATTCATATTTGATTTCTGTGGATGAGATTTAGATATTACCCTGTGACTTGTAATTAATTTTACCACTTATGAATTATTGTTCATTATACAGCGTACGCACGTATATATGGTTTCCATATATTGGAGTTGCCATATATATGGGCCAGCTGACATGGTTACGTGACCTAGTCCTACGTATTTTGGGACTGGGGCGTGACATGTGGCGATCGCAACCCGCGATCCAAAAACAGGAAAATCAACACCCCGTTTTTCCCCGGAACTGAGTGCGCCCTGCCAAACGGGATAACTTGGTCGCGTGCGGTCTTCACCGAAAGTTGCGCGCCGTTGATATGGACGTGCGGGATTTCGCAGAAGTTGATTTGGATGTGGTGCACACCGGAATCAACGCGTATCCGCCGACAACGCCCCGTATCCGCCTGTTTTGGATCTCGTTGTAACTTTATGTACACACGTCGGATCGAAATAAAACTTGCGCCATCGGACTCGTAGCAATACGCTGGTCCTGTGACCCAAGTTTGGTTCGATTCTGAGAACGTTGACAAAATCGCGTATCGTGGGCCCCGCGGCTCCACTTGACAGGCGATTTTGTGATCGGCTCATCGGAATCCAATTCTGGAAGTTCTATTGAGTTTGTATCATCGTTCTGGACTTGTTGACACTAAGTTTGATGAATTTGGAGACCATTGTCTCTGACACATTTTTTGGTGCGAAGCGGGCCCACATGTGGACCCCGCTTCAACCAAAAATTGTCATTTTTGCCCCTGTGTCCAAATTGGACTCAAGGACAGGCGTTTCTAGCTATTTGATATTTTCTGAATCTGATGGTAATATTTATTTCAGCAACCGGAAGAGTACCTGCAAATCACACTGAGACCAGAGCTACTGTTGGAGCCAGAACCACAGGCAAGTGTACCTTGCCACCCTTGCAGTTTTGTTACTTATTTTCTTGACTTATTTATATATTGTTATACATGCTTGATCTAGGACCGCGTGACTTTACTTGCTTGACCTAGGACCGTGTGACTTTACTTAGCGTCCGAATAATAGTCGGGTGCCAACACCGTACGCAGAGTTGTGTAACGTCATCTAGAAATGGATATCGTGACCCTTTACATTCTCGTGCTTGTCTTATCAAGTACATCATAACCCAGGACACTTGATACTATTCATGAGACAGAATCTTCCTGAGATATTCATGGTGATTCTGTGTAGGTTGCAGGATTTATGACATAGACATTATATTCATAGACATTATATGACTTGCTGCATTAGATATGATCTTACGTGACATGGACATGAGACATCGTGGACATGAGACGTGTGATTACATTGGGTGGGGAGAGACACACGGCTACAGGCTGATTTCATATATATACTACATAGTAAATTACATAGTAACTCTGCTACAGGCTCTCAGACACAGAGCTTGTAGTGGTCTCAGCCTGAGTTTTAGTGATGCTCTCAACTTGTATTTCACATAGATAGTTATATAGTTTACCCTATTGTTTCATTTATTTCTGCACTGCATTTATTTTGGCTTGAGTTATTTTGTACCTTGCTATGTCCCATGAGGACCTGGATTCCGGATTATGTCCCAAGATTAGCTGACGAGATCTACCCCGAGGTATACGGGACCAGAGCATTAGCAGAAGCAGGAACAGGTGCATACATTAGAGCAGTACCAGAACCCGAGGACGAGATCGTGCCAGAGGACTTCTCCTAAGTATTGGCTTTATATACTCAGTTATTTCTGTTTCTAGTTACTTTATTTCCTGTCTATTGCATTGATGTATCAGACTTATTCTCGGGTTGTTCCCCGAGACACTTTTATTGAGATATGTTAGTTTATATTTATTTGTATTTATTCTGGCATTTAATTTGTGATTATCTGCTGTGGATGAGATTAGAATAGACTGTGACTTGTATTATTGGACCTATTTATTGTTGTTACAGCTTAAGTACGCCCTGCTGGATCCATTAAATTGGGTTTGTCCATCAGTGTGTGCTGCTGGCCATTGCCGCGTGTCCAGTCCCTCGGTATTTTGGGACTGGGGCGTGACAAACGTCGACCTCAGAGAGCATTTCCTCAAAGGCTTGCGGGTCGAAGCGTACAACCAGCATCCTCTGGATCGAACCCAGCTTCGACGTGTCGGACTACGTCACGACCTTCTCATCAAAGGAGAAGAAAGTCCCCAGCAGAGTCGCCACATTGTTTGCCATTGAAGTAAGTTTGGGAAACCTTCATTTAATAAAAAGTACAAAGAAATCCTAGACAGAAAATCTAAGTAGAATATTTTTTATCTGGGTAATGTGACGATGGAGATCGAGTATTGCGATGTCTCTTTTACTCCATTAACGGTTCGAGGAGAAAATGCGGATGCTCACTTCTCTCTCCTGAGCTTGTGTGCACGTACGTAGATCGCCTGGAGAGTTAAGGTCTCTAAAGCAGAAAAAACTATCCATTGGAACGTCCAAGTTGCTCTTATTTGTAGCCATCATGTTGGTGGACTATAGGTGCCGCATATGCTTCTGTTTGGTGGCCGTAGGGGGCTCATTCAACAGAATGCGGTTGCAACTATAGGCGCATGTTATGGGCATGCTACCACGTGTACATCCTTAACAGGATGTAGTTGAGTCCAGGTCGAGCCGCCACGTGGACGTTTGTTACAATTTGTTGTTGCTGAAGATCTTGGCGGTTCTCGTCTTTTGTTTGCATGACTTGGTCAGCTTGACACGTTGCCCGTATTTAGTTGGAGAGAATCACTTTAGTCGCAGCAGAAAGATTTTATCTTAGGGAACCCTGCCACATTAGACGCATGGAGTCTGGGACGCATAAGACGCATGAAACATATGGAGTCTGGAACGCATGGGACCAAAGACGCATGGACTGCAAGGAGTCTAGAATGCATGGGGCCGAAGACGCATATAACGCATGGAGTCTTGAACGCATGTGGCATCGTACACGTGGCACTACACGTCTGTCAGGAGTAAAGTTAATGCTGACGTGAGGTTCTGTCGTTGAGCGTGTGCATGTCTTTCGAGGCGTTTAAAAAGTCTATTTTGTCAGGATTTTGTGTCAGATATAATCTTTGTGTTAGGCCTTTATGTGGCCAGTATTTGGACGCAGGGATGCTTGAGGGAGTAGTGGCGCATGGCACTGCTGGGGCATGCGGACACTAGTTACTTAGTGGCGCACGACACCGCTGGCGCATGCGGATACTAGTTACTTAGTGGCGTATGGCACTGCTGGCGCATGGGAACACTAGTTACTTAGTGGCGCATGGTAGCTGCTTTTCTCGGCCGCATAGTCTTTCTACGGTCTGATTTCTTCTAAGTCGATCTTGGGACGCATGTTTGTTGGACGCATGGATCTAAATTTTTTATGCTTTTACAGCAGTAAAAAAAACTTATCCTATACTTTCTTCTTTAGGACGTGATCTTCTAATGGTCCCGATGTTTATGGTAGCATCAGAATATTGTTTTAGTGCAGGTTCAAGAATGTTAAACAAGAAGAGAAGCATGATTTCAGATAATTTGGAAGTCTGTGTTTGGGTTCAAGATTGGATTCATACGAAAAAATGGACTCAACACTTAAGAGATAAATGTGCCGATATTAATGAATTGGACTTTAAGTCCCTTGCTATGGATGATCCTACTGGAGGAGAAAGAGCTGAACAATGAACTGGCCAGAAGACCGAAGACTTGAAAACCAAATTATAAATAAAACCTTTAGTTTTATTTTTTTTAGTTTATTAAAAAATGTTCTATCAAATTTCTAAATCTAATCAAATTAATAAAGTTTTTTGAATTACATTATTTATTTTCTTAGACCATTTTCATTGTTGGAATTTTTTATTCAAACCGGACCAACCCGGATCTGACCCTGAACTGGTCTGGAAACAACCCGGTCAGAACCGACCCACTACTTATCCGAATTTGATTCCTGACTAAGTTTTGTTTAGAGACCTCTGGTCTACCCGTCTCCTCATCAGGTTAAGTCCGATCTGACCCAGAATCGGTCAAGCCCGATCTACAGAGGCGACAAACACACATTGATCTATGATTAGTTGCTCATATTAATTAATACATAATTAAAATTGACCTATTAAATTTGCCCACAACATAGTTATACTTTGGTGTAAATTAGCCGTTCAAATAGTAGTGTTCCTCCTCTTCCAAGTCCCTAGTTCCCACTTCCCGCCGCCATGGCACTTCCCAGCCTCTTCCATCTCAGCACCACCATCATCCCCAAAGCTCACTTCCCTCCATTAATCACCACAACCAACAAACCCCTAAACCCTAACCCTAACCCTAACCTATTCTTCCTCTCTCTCCGCCCCCTCCCCAAACCCCCAGCTCGCCTCCGCTCCATCCGATCATCCTCCTCCTCCGGCCATGGCGGCGGAGACTACCTCCAGCCCCGCCCGCAGGAGATCCCTTGGAGCAAGGACCTCGCCAACTCCGTCCACCTCATCGGCACCGTTGCCGTCCCCGTCCAGACCAAGCACCTCTCCAGCGGGAAGCTCCTCGCCTGGTCCCGCCTCGCTGTCAAGAAGTCCCCCACCGAAACCTCCTGGTAAACTTAAGAAGAAAAAAAAAAAAAAATTCAATCTTTCATTTAAGATTTTTTTTGCACACAAGGTGTTTGACAATAGTTCTCTGAACGTTTTCATTCTCTCTTTGCAGGATCAATTTGACTTTCTGGGATGAGCTGGCTCATACAGCTGCCCAGCACTTGGAGAAGGGGCAGCAGGTGTATGTATTTGGGCGCCTCGTGTCCGATACTGTGGAAGGCGAGGACGAGAAGAAACAAGTTTATTACAAGGTTTACTATTGTTCGATTATGAAATTTTTGGGTTTTTTTCCGAACAAAATAATGCTACATTAAAAAAAGGTATTCCATAAAATGGCACTTTTGACATAGTGATTACATTAGAAGGCTAATTTGCATCCAAAGATGATCAACATACACCTGTACTTGCAGTTTGCTACATTGTACTTTTTTTTTGTTGATTTAGGGGATGGGAGGAAGAAAAGATGGGAATGGTTATTTTCTGGTTCAGGGACAAAATTATCCGAAGTATCGTGCTTTGTACGCAATTTTCAAATGTGAATGAAATCTACAAAAGGGTAGTTAGTTGCAAACGCTCAAAAGTTCCTGTTAGCGCATTACCGATAAAAATTGTACGAGATAGCAACCTCAAAAAGTGTTAAAAGTTGAAGATGTTTAAATGCAAATTAGCCTTGGTCGAAATTGTGTTTCGATAATGCAATTTTGTGTGCACCCAAATGCAGTTTTAATTGAATTTGTGTTTTCTGAACACGATTTCACTAATCTGAAAACACGAAATTGAAAAAGTTTAGGGTCTGTTTGGTTCTCTTATTTCTTACGTTTTGAGTTTAACTAAAAAAAACTACCAAATCACGTTTGGGCAGCCCAACTCCCAAAAACTTCTCCGAAGTTTTTTTTTCTGAAAGAACATTTAAACGCTGTTTTCACAAAACAAAACCACTTTTCCCAAAACTCTCATCCTCTCTCTCTCCCCACAACAAACTCAGAAAAAAAAACACAGTTCATCGGACAAGACATGGGTCGCCGGCAGCTCCACCGCCCTCCTCCAAACTCCATGGAGAGCGCCTCACGGAGCGTGCAACTCCAGATGCAGTCCACTCCCTTCGAGTCGAGATCCGTCAGCCAGGAGCCGCTGTCGGGGATGTCGATTGGGGCCGGAGAGGGGGAGAGGTGCGACATCCGTCCATGAGCGACGCAAAGAAGACGTCGCGGAGGTCGCTGCCGCCGCTGTCGATCTCGGCGGCCATCGGACGCTCCTATTGCCATGGGAACTCAAAACACCCGGAGCTCTCGCGACGGCAGCGGCGTGAGGAAGTTGGATTTCTCCTTGACGATTTCGAGGTACCCGACGGCGGCTCCGGTTGTCTGCTTTGGCTGGCAGACGCAGCGTGGCCGAGCTTGAAGTCCGGACCTTTCGGAGCCGAATCCATCACGGGAGAGGATCGAGCGACGATCCGCGAGAGAAACGACCAGCCTTGGGACGCAGTCGGTTTTCGGTGGAGATGCCGGCGAGAGAAAGGGGTGGAGGGAGGGTCGCCTCCTCCTCTCCTCCGGTGGAGATGCCGGCAAGAAAGAACGCAATCGGTTTCCGGTGGAGATGCGGCAAGGAAGAACACAAAATTTGTCGACGTATTCTACGGAGAGCTCCCAGCGACACTCCAGAGAGCTCCCGACGACGTTGGGAGCTGCTCGAAGTCGAACTTTGTCAACGTGTCACAATTCGCTCTCCGGTGTCGTCCAGGCCGCCTATATGGAGGCCGCCTATATGGAGATTAGACACAGTTATAAATATATATATATATATTTTAAATATTTTACCAAACAGAATCTTAGAAGTTTTCGATAAAAGTAACCAAACGTAAAGTCAAAATTTCTATATCCGGAAAACTACTTTATAACTTACTTTCAGAAAATTGTTTTCAGAACCAAATTTCAGAAAATATATCCAAACGGACCCTTATAGTTTGGTAAGTTTTAGAAAATCCATTTTTATGGACTACCTTTTAAATAACATCATTTTAGTCCGAAATCCTGAGGTTAGTTATGTATGTGCAATTGCTTCTATAATTAAAGATCTAACTCATGACAGGTAGTGGTTCAGAAGTTTAATTTTATTGAGAGGAGCTTCCCAGCGGTGTCTTTGTATGAATCGGAATCGAACTCCATGAATGCTGGTACCCAACTGGCATCTTTACTCAATGAACCCAAAATGAGACTATCGGGAAATTAGCTTGACCACTGTCTTCTTATATTTGATTGCAGGTGGAAAGTTTGGGAATTATTCCGGTACTTCTTCTGGATCAACTGAGGAGCTCTGGCAAGCCTTCTTTGCTAATCCAATGGAGTGGTGGGACAATAGGAGAAATAAGGTTTTGCATTCTGCATTTCGTGCTATATCCCTTCTTTGATCTTCTAGTATGATTTGATTGTAGGACTTAGGAATCGGGTTTTTTCTTGAATTGGAGATCTTAAGCGTATTATACTGCGCACTTATGTTTTTTTGATGCTAGAGATAGGGAGTATTATTTGTTTATGTACTCCACATGAATAACTGCATGAATGTGAACACATTTCCGTTAATCAAGCTAATCTTTGTGCTACACTTGACTTGCATTAGAGGTGTATGCATAAGTTCATGGATAAATGTCTAAATTATGGTCGGTCAATGTGGACACAAAATGCCCAACTTTATGCAACCCTCCAAATCTAGACATGAGGATCAGCGTTGGATCCAGGGCCATAGTCAGAGGGGACTATTTCAATATGAAAATGCAAACAATAACAAATATAGTAGAAATGTAACCCTATCACCAAATGTTGTGTAGCCTATTGGTGAATAACCGATTCATACGTATTCCATTCATGGTTCAAGACTTCCTGTCTTCAAATTGTCTATTTTTTTTTTCCATTTAAAAAAATAACATATATACAATTTTCTTTCACCGATATCCGGGGGGATTTGAGCCTCCTTTGGGGCTTTAATGGATTCACCTCTGATGAGGACACAATTATGTATGTGTCTTTGTAAATGTACATATATTTTTGACATGAATACTTTTATATGGTTAACTTTGTGGTTGGATTTTGAATAACTTGTAACTTGTAAGTACACCAAAGTACATTGAAAATCTTATATTATTTGCTAAATAGGGAGTTAGGGACACACCACATCTTCTGAATATTTTGTGATCCATAGGAAAACAAGGGTCGGCTGGATGGACATGATGAATTTTAGTAGGGATGTCTTACATTTCATAGATGTACATTCATATACAATCACATCCATAGTTACATATCATATCTCGGTATTGCAGGATAACCGATGCAGTTTGATGGGAATGTGAATCCATTAGTCTATCTGGTATTATGAGTACCAATGCATACCCTATAGCAAGTTTGATCATCCTACCCTTGTACTCTCTCCTCTTCTCGGGGCCTATGCGACTTGCCTCTTTGTTGAGTTTGCTAGAAGACATGGTTCTCTGGTGAAACTAGCAGTAGTCTATAGGTTGCTCATTGAGCAGCTCCATAAAGTTTTCATATCACATGCCTTACGAGGGTAACTAGGGTTGCATCTCGGTGAAAGTTTGTAGGGTTTATATATCACTTGTAAGTTGGTGATTCTTTAAGAGAGAACTAGTGTTGCTATGTACAGCATGGTCCAATCTCTCCTAGGAAGATTCATTTGGGAAAAATGAAAATATGAATGTAGCCTGACCCATTGGTTGGTTCCATTAGCTCTACATGGTCTTGGTCTGTGGTTGCTTCTTACTATATTTTCCTCCCTCGTGCGTGATACAAGTTAGGAGAGTCAATAGGCTTCTTTTTTACTTACATTTAGGGTTTTTTTTAAGGTATTGCCTGATTCTTTTCCTTTCCTGTTCATGGAAATTGCTTAAGGTTCCGTCAGGCACCTTCCACGCTTAGGTGTGATTCTGTTGCAGAATATTATTAGCTAGAAGTAATTACGTTTTTGCTACCTAATTGTAAACAATGAGTTGTCAGATTCATATTGCAAGTTTTCATGCTTACGCAGATATTGTTCCGTCCCTTGATCTTACCATCTGGTAAAATAAGTATTCATGCTTCCTTGAATATTATTATGTCTATTTTATTAACCTTGCTCATTTTTATGTGGATTGATATCATGATTACCTTATATCATATTTCTGCTACCTTGCAGAGAAATCCCAAGTATCCAGATTTCAAGCACAAGGACACCGGTGAAGCTTTGTGGATTGAAGGCAAATTCAACCCTTCTTGGGTGAAATCTCAGCTGGCAGTACTGGACTCAAGAATGGGTTCCCAGCAAGCAAATGAAACAAACCTTGCTGTTTCTTTCATGCACAATGATGATTTCACAAACTTCTAGCGGCCCATTTGTTACACGAAAGCTAATGCCGAACTGTTAGGATGTTAGGATGTGTGGCAGTTTTGTTTCCGTCAATTGTGTTGGCATGTCTAATTGTAGTTTATAGTGAGAATTACTCAAAGAACCTTGACCAGCCTCTCTGTTATAATTGCTTCACTCCAGTTTTGTATAAATTTGTTCATGAGTTTGCAGGTTGGATATATAGTTTCATATTGTTATCTACAAATTTACTTCTTTATCTTCTTTAATGCTTCTTATCCTTATGGTGATAAGAGCTTAAAGATTGCCACAGGTGGCAGAAAACTGAGTAAGTGGCTACTGACTTCCATGCTAAATAAGTTTTATGAGCCATATGTTAGAATAAAACTAGAAGCTCTTTGCCTTTTAGTTCGATGAATCTGCGAGGTATGCTTTGAGACACATGTTTACTTAAATTTGTATTGAAGCGACAACAAAGTGTCCATTTTGCTGGATTTACCCAGGTTGATTTATTCAACATTTCTTTTGTCTTTTGCTTGACAATGGTTCTGGAAGATGTTAACATAAAAAGGATAATTTCAGCAGAGTTATTTGTGCTAAGTCATCTCCCACTGCATGGTAGTTGATCAGAACTGTGACTTATTGATCGCACAAGCAAAATAGAATCTGACTCGAACCTTGCAATATTCTATAAAATCTGTGATTGGTTGTGGTCTTCAGGTGGAACTTGGGAGAGGGCATTGTTTTCAAGTGAAGGTAATTGTGAGCTGGGATACTTCAATTGAAGAATGCACTGGCGAATTTACGTTTTTGTAACAAAAAAAAAAAAAAGAATGCACTGGCAAAATTTGAAACTTGGATAAGAGTTCTACCAATAAGAGGGTTCAATAGTGGAATCCGTCAACTTCAATGCTTTTCTGCAAGTGGAACATTAGGCGTAGATGTTGAGTGGGTGGGGTTTCCAATTTATGTGAAGAACACCTTAGAGTACGACGAACGTCGTTTACGGTCAGAGAAGCTCGGGGAGACGACGAGAGCCATTCGAGAGGTCGAAGAAACTCGGAAGGAAGGATGAGCAGTCTGCTGTACAGGGGGAGACAGAGTTCGGGCCGAACTTGGTCCGAGTTCGGTGTGGGGTTCTAGAACCTCAAAACCCAAGTCGGTCCGAGTTCGGTCGGCGGGCTGAACGGAAATTCAGAGGTGTTTTATATACCGTTGGATCGTATCCTACGGTCGAGGATTAGCTGCGGAATTAGGGGGTATATATTTGATTTTTCGTAACCCTAATTCTTAAAAATCAATCAAGCTAACACATAATATCATCTCAAGGAAAAGGAGAAAATGAGGCAAGAGTGTCATTGCAACTTTAGAAAAAAGAAAGAAGGATTGTAGGCCGTTTTGGAGGAGAAGATCATTTTGGGTAATTTTTCATTGTCTTTTATCTTCGTGGTGTGATCTGTTTTCTATTCCTAAGTGTTGTGGTGATCCGTGTTGGATCGGGATGAGCTTGTAGAGAGTGTATTCTTTTTATTCCATTAGTGGAGGTTCTTCAGGGTTGAACTCCGATCGTCCCGTGATTTTTTTCGCAAGAGTTTTTCACGTTAAAATTCTCTGTGTCTGCGTGGATTATTATTTTTCTGTGGTTTGGTGTTTGGTTTTGTGCGTTGTATTGCTCGGTTCTCTCACAGGTACTCTCTGGTTTGGGGGAAGGTTTTCGCGTTTCTTTTCCAACAATGTAGTATCAGAGCAAGGTTCTGAAATTTTCAGAAGGGTGTTAGGATTTGACAGGCAAACCAGGGAGGATAGATGGACACGAAGCCGGTGCGCATGGTAAACCTGAACGGTACCAACTATCATTACTGGAGGAGCAAGATGAAGGATCTGATATTTGTCAAGAAGCTGCATCTGCCGGTATTTGCTTCCGAGAGGCTCAGTGACAAATTCGAAGAGGACTAAAATTTCGAGCATATACATGTGTGTGGGTACATCAGGCAGTTCGTTGACGAGAACGTGTACAACTACGTTGCCAGTATTGAGCACGCGAGGACACTGTGGGATAAGCTGGAATCTTTGTATTCGAAGAAGACCGGGGTAAATAAATTGTTCTTGATCCGGATGATGATGGGTCTGCGGTACAAAGATGAGACGTCTATTACGGATCACTTGAGTGAGTTCCAGGGCATGGTTGACCAGCTATCCTCAATGGGAGTCAAGTTCGACGACGAGGTTCAGGGACTATAGTTGTTGTGTACATCGTCAGACTCGTGGGAGACCGTACGAGTGTCTATGATCGCTTATGCTCCGAAAGGCATAGTCAGTCTAGAATTTGCCAAGAGCGGGGTACTAAATGAAGAGATGCAAAGACGTTCTCAGGGCACTTCATCCACATCCCACTCAGAGGTGCTTGTTTCAGTGAGTCACGGAAGGGGTAAAAGCAGGGGTCCAGGCGGTGGCAAAGACAAAAGTAGGAGAAGGTCCAAGGGTCGGTACGAGGACTCAGAGTGTTACCATTGTGGCAAGAAGGGCCACATCAAGCGGAACTGTTTCGCTTGGAAGAGAGAGAAGAAGGACGACAAGGGAAAGCAAAGTGAGAACACTACAGCGGCAACCTCGACACATGAATGCGGCATGATCATTGTAGGTGATGAGGTAGTTATGAATCTCGCCTGCGATAACAACTCTTGGCTGGTGGACTCAGGTGCTTCAGCGCACATATCTCACAACTGGGCACTATTTGCTACTTATGTAAACCCCCTGAATTTTCAAAATTTTCAAAACTGGATTTTTCACAATTTTCTGGAATTTTCTGGGAATTTTCTGTAATTTAAAAACAGGGTTTTAATTATTAAATGATTTTTAATTGATAATAAACAATATTAAAATATTATGAAAATAATATTTTTGGGTGTAAAATGAAAAACTGGACTTAGGGCAATTTTTCTGGAATTTATCGGACCCCGGACCTATTTTTAAATGCCTAAAAAGTATTTATTTATTTAATTAATTATTAATTAATTATTGATTTTATATTATTATTATTATTATTATTATTTATTATATAATACCCAGCCCGGCCCGCGGCCCGTTGGCCCGGCCTAGCCCAGCCCAACCCGAGCCCAGCCCTAGCGGGTCGGGTCGGATCCGCCAGACCCGACCCGCAACCCGCTAGCCCGACCCCCCTCTCTCCCCGCGCTCCGCTCGACCCGGCCAACCGCCCCGCGTCGCGCGCCGCCTCCGCCGCGCCCTCCGCCGCGCTGCCCGCCACGACGTCCCCCTCCTCCGCCTCCCACGGCCACGACCTACCCCCGGCCACCCTATAAAACCCCCCCTCACCGTCTCCAGCCCCCACGACCACCACCACTCGCCGCCGCCGTGCTCCGCCCTAGCCCCCTCTCCGTCGACCACCGCCCCGGCCTCGCCTCGCCGCCGTCTGCTGTCCTCCTCCCCCTTCGTCTCCGGCGACGAACAGCCGCAGCCACAGCAACAGCAGCAGCGGCAGCAGCTCCACCGCCCCAGCCGCGCCGCCGCCGCCGGCGAGCCCCCAGCCACCGCGCCGCGAACCGGCGCTGCCCCCGGCCCCCTCCGCCTCTGCACGGCCGCCCAAGCCGCCGTGTCCGGCGAGATAGTCCAGCCCTAACCCTAACCCTAATTCTCGAGTCCGTGTCCGACACGAATCGGACACGTGTCGGACACGATTTGGCCCTGGTTTTCGGGTCCCCTTCAGGTGCGTGTATCTTTTCACTCGTAGCTCCGTTTTTGATTCCGCAAATTGCGTTGCGAAGCCTGTATGACCCTCTCGGTGTCCGAACAAACCGCTCGGGGCATCGCGTCCTGTGGTGATCGTACACCGCGATCCAAAAACAGGAAAAAACCAGACCCTGTTTTACCCCGGAACTGAGTACGCCCCGCCAAACGGGACGACTTGGTCGCGTGCGGTCTTCACAGATACGTGCGCCTCGTCGATACGGACGTGTGGGATTTTGCGGAAGCTGATTCGGGTGTACGTGCACACCGGAATCAACGCGTATCCGCGGACATCGCCCCGTATCCGCCTTTTCTGCAATTCACCCTAACTTTGTGTACACACGTCGGATCGAGACGAAACTTGCGCCATCGGACTCGTAGCAATACGCTGGTCCTGTGGGTCAAGTTTGGTTTGATTCTGAGAACGTTGACGAAATCGCGTGTCGCGGGCCCCACAGGCCCCGCTCGACGGGCGATTTTGTGATCGGCTCATCGAAATCCAATTCTGAAAGTTCCGTTGGGTTCGTATCAGCGTTTCTGACCTGTTGACACTGAGTTTGGTGAATTTGGAGACCTTTGACCCTGACACGTTTTTCGGTGCAAAGCGGGCCCACTTGTGGACCCCGTTCTGACCCGAAATTATCGTTTTTGCCCTTGTCTCCAAATTGGACTCAAGGACAGGCATTTCTAGCTGATTGATATTTTCTGGATCTGATGGTGATGTTTGTTTCAGCAATCGGAGTACCGCCTGCAATTCCAGCTGAAGTCAGAGCCGCAATTGGAACAGGAACCACAGGCAAGTGTACCTTGCCAAACGCTGCAGCTTGCTAAATATTTTTCTTGGTTAATTTTGCATCAGTGAGAACATAGAGCTTGTAAATTCTCAGTAATTTCTGTTATAGTATTTTACTTGAATTCTGGTAGATCCATATGTAACTTGTTTTAACTGCTTAACCTAGGCAACGTGTGGCGTGCTTAGTGTCCGATCATAGTCGGGTGCCAATCCCGTACGCGGTGTTGGGTACGTCATTAGAGATGGACAATCGATACCCTTATTCTCGTACTTGTCCTATCAAGTACACCAGAACCCAGGACACTTGACACTATTTCATGAGACAGAGTCTTCCTGAGACATTCGAGGTGATTCTGTATAGGATGCATGTTTTATGACATAGACTTTACATTCTTAGACATTTGATTCATAGCTATCAGACTTGCTGCATTAGTTATAATCGTGCGTGACATGGACATGAGGCATCGTGGACATGAGACGTGGGATTACATTGGGTGGGGAGAGACACACAGACTACAGGCTGATATTATATATAAAACATAGTATATAACATAGTGTAGTTCATAGTTATTACCGCTACCGGCTCCCCGACACAGAGCTTGTAGTGGCTTCAGCCTGAGTTCTAGTGCTGCTCTCATATTGCATATCACATAGTTGGTTACTTAGTTTACCCTGATGATTATTTTATCTGCTGCACCGTATTTATTTTGGCTTGTATTTTCTGTACCTTGCTGTCCCCTGAGGACCTGGATCCGGATTATGTCCCCAGGTACAGTTGAAGAGAACTACCCAGAGGTGTACGGTACCGGAGCACTCCTTGGAGCAGAACAAGGAACAGAGGACGAAGTAGTGGCCGAAGACTTCACCTGAGCACCGGCTTCAGCTACTCAGTATTTCCATTTCCAGCATTTCAATTCTTGTCTATTTTTTTCCTTAATTGTAACAGAATAATTCTCGGATTTGTTTCCCGAGACAACCTTATTTGTTATTGCATATTTATTCCCATTGCATTATTTCTGGCAATTAATCTGTATTATTCTGTGGATGAGATTAGTAATACCTGAGACTTGTACTTAGTCCTGCTAGACTACAGCTTAAGCATGCCCTGATGGATCCATTAAATTGGGTTGTCCATCGGTGCGTGCTGCTGGCCATTGCCACACATCTCCAGTCCCTCGGCATTTTGGGACTGGGACGTGACAAGGTTTTTGTGGTGGCCCATGCAGGTCTACGACTAAATTGTTCGGTTTCAACTTAGGGACCGAACAGGCCTGCAATAAAGAATAGGATAAGTTTTTAGAATCTCACCCACTTGCTTGAATCATTTTTGATATCTGTATCGTACTCGAACTAATTTGAATTTGCATCTTGCCTTGATTCCTGTGCGCCTTTTATTGGTTATTTTGGATACAGGAAAATGGACCCACAAGAATGCAACGAGACTCCCGTCGGAACACCACAAGCTACAGGTGTCACCTATGACGACGAAGTGACACCAGTCGGAGGAGTTCCCTCAACTCAACAAAGCCAGCAGGCAGGTCAACCTACCTCCCGATTCCGACGCGATGATATTCCACCTCCGCCGCAGTTCGTCCCACCAACGCCCGTGCTCCCACCAGGACAGCCGATTGACGGGCAGCAGATATTCCAACTGATCTACGCGATGATGCAAGCACAGCAACAAGTCCAACACGAGGCTCAGCGTCGCGAAGCTAACTTCTGGAGGGACAGCATCGTAACTGTACTGGAGCAGGCCAACCTACCAGCTCGACGGCCAACTACAGGCTCAATCACTGACTTCCGCCAACTGAAGCCCCGCACTTTTTCTGGAAAAGAAGAGCCCACAGAAGTTCATGAATGGCTCACCAACATTCGGCATCAACTTGAAGCAGCTGAGCTTCCACGGGAACGCTGGATGACTGCCGTCCGAATGCAATTGACAGGCAACGCGCACCACTGGTGGTTGTCTGAGGAGACGCGACTCGGACCAGACCGAGTCACTTGGGAAGAGTTTTCCAGGCTCTTCCAGGAGATGTACATTCCGGCTATCGCACGATCAGAACTGCGGGACAAGTTTAATCGCCTCACTCAGGATACTATGACGGTGGAAGAGTACAACGCTGAGTTCATTCGGCTAAGCCGCTTTGCCCCAACCCTGATCCCGACCGAGGAAGAGAAGGCCGAGAAATTCTTCGACGGACTGAACATTGAGCTGCAGAAACTAATTGGGTCCGTCGCACCAACATCATACTCGGACGTTCTCGCTGCAGCCCGACGCATGGAACGCGTCACCAGGAGAGAGTCTCGCCTCAAGCGGCCAATCACCTCAGCACCAGACAGATCATCACCAGGAGAATCTGCAAAGAGATCTCACACGCACCAGCCAGCCAGGACAGCTTCGCAGACCCTTCCTACCTGTCACTACTGCGGCAAGATAGGCCATGTCGAGAGGGACTGCAGACACAAGTTGGGATTGTGCCTGATTTGCGGCACCAATCAACACATAGCCAAGGACTGTCCCCAGCATCGAGATGGAGCACCAAGGGCAAACCAACCAGCTTTGCCAGCACCGAGGCCACCTCTGGCACCTCAGGCGACACTCTTCCAGCAAGCTCAGCAGCAGCAGAGGAATCTACCTCAAGGACGAGGACAAGCTTACGCGATGACTGTGCAGGACGCTGATGCGAGTAAGTGATTCATAGTTATCCGTTTCTAGTCTTGTTGTAGCTCGTGCCTCTTGGTTCGTGACCTCAGCCCCAACCTAGTAAATTACAACCTGTTAATAACAACCTGGTTTTCATAAAAGTTGTAGATCTTTTGTTTTAACTAGATTTTCTGGAAGTGCATAACTTTCATTTTTAGGGAAACGGTATTTCCCTAAGTATCTTGTGATGTGTTTTCAAACGATGCTTGCGACCGCGTCATCTCTGTTGACCGGTTATTCTTTTGATTGCGAGGACGCAATCCTCTTAAGGGGGGTAGATTATAAACCCCCTGAATTTTCAAAATTTTCAAAACTGGATTTTTCACAATTTTCTGGAATTTTCTGAGAATTTTCTGTAATTTAAAAACAGGGTTTTAATTATTAAATAATTTTTAATTGATAATAAACAATATTAAAATATTATGAAAATAATATTTTTGGGTGTAAAATGAAAAACTGGACTTAGGGCAATTTTTCTGGAATTTATCGGGCCCCGGACCTATTTTTAAATGCCTAAAAAGTATTTATTTATTTAATTAATTAATTATTAATTAATTATTGATTTTATATTATTATTATTATTATTTATTATATAATACCCAGGCCGGCCCGCGGCCCGTTGGCCCGGCCCAGCCCAGCCCAACCCGAGCCCAGCCCTAGCGGGTCGGGTCGGATCCGCCAGACCCGATCCGCAACCCGCTAGCCCGACCCCCCTCTCTCCCCGCGCTCCGCTCGACCCGGCCAACCGTCCCGCGTCGTGCGCCGCCTCCGTCGCGCCCTTCGCCGCGCTGCCCGCCACGACGTCCCCCTCCTCCGCCTCCCACGGCCACGACCTACCCCCGGCCACCCTATAAAACCCCCCCCTCACCGTCTCCAGCCCCCACGACCACCACCACTCGCCGCCGCCGTGCTCCGCCCTAGCCCCCTCTCCGTCGACCACCGCCCCGGCCTCGCCTCGCCGCCGTCAGCTCTCCTCCTCCCCCTTCGTCTCCGGCGACGAACAGCCGCAGCCACAGCAACAGCAGCAGCGGCAGCAGCTCCACCGCCCCAGCCGCGCCGCCGCCGCCGGCGAGCCCCCAGCCACCGCGTCGCGAACCGTCGCTGCCCCCGGCCCCCTCCGCCTCTGCACGGCCGCCCAAGCCGCCGTGTCCGGCAAGATAGTCCAGCCCTAACCCTAACCCTAATTCTCGAGTCCGTGTCCGACACGAATCGGACACGTGTCGGACACGATTTGGCCCTGGTTTTCGGGTCCCCTTCAGGTGCGTGTATCTTTTCACTCGTAGCTCCATTTTCGATTCCGCAAATTGCGTTGCGAAGCCTGTATGACCCTCTCGGTGTCCGGACAAACCGCTCGGGGCATCGCGTCCTGTGGTGATCGTACACCGCGATCCAAAAAAAGGAAAAACCAGACCCTGTTTCACCCCGGAACTGAGTACGCCCCGCCAAACGGGACGACTTGGTCGCGTGCGGTCTTCACAGATACGTGCGCCTCGTCGATACGGACGTGTGGGATTTTGCGGAAGCTGATTCGGGTGTGCATGCACACCGGAATCAACGCGTATCCGCGGACATCGCCCCGTATCCGCCTTTTCTGCAATTCACCCTAACTTTGTGTACACACGTCGGATCGAGACAAAACTTATGCCATCGGACTCGTAGCAATACGCTGGTCCTGTGGGTCAAGTTTGGTTCGATTCTGAGAACGTTGACGAAATCGCGTGTCGCGGGCCCCATAGGCCCCGCTCGACGGGCGATTTTGTGATCGGCTCATCGGAATCCAATTCTGGAAGTTCCGTTGGGTTCGTATCAGCGTTTCTGACCTGTTGACACTGAGTTTGGTGAATTTGGAGACCTTTGACCCTGACACGTTTTTCGGTGCAAAGCGGGCCCACTTGTGGACCCCGTTCTGACCCGAAATTGTCGTTTTTGCCCTTGTCTCCAAATTGGACTCAAGGACAGGCATTTCTAGCTGATTGATATTTTCTGGATCTGATGGTGATGTTTGTTTCAGCAATCGGAGTACCGCCTGCAATTCCAGCTGAAGTCAGAGCCGCAATTGGAACAGGAACCACATGCAAGTGTACCTTGCCAAACGCTGCAGCTTGCTAAATATTTTTCTTGGTTAATTTTGCATCAGTGAGAACATAGAGCTTATAAATTCTCAGTAATTTCTGTTATAGTATTTTACTTGAATTCTGGTAGATCCATATGTAACTTGTTTTAACTGCTTAACCTAGGCAACGTGTGGCGTGCTTAGTGTCCGATCATAGTCGGGTGCCAATCCCGTACGCGGTGTTGGGTACGTCATTAGAGATGGACAATCGATACCCTTATTCTCGTACTTGTCCTATCAAGTACACCAGAACCCAGGACACTTGACACTATTTCATGAGACAGAGTCTTCCTGAGACATTCGAGGTGATTCTGTATAGGATGCATGTTTTATGACATAGACTTTACATTCTTAGACATTTGATTCATAGCTATCAGACTTGCTGCATTAGTTATAATCGTGCGTGACATGGACATGAGGCATCGTGGACATGAGACGTGGGATTACATTGGGTGGGGAGAGACACACAGACTACAGGCTGATATTATATATAAAACATAGTATATAACATAGTGTAGTTCATAGTTATTGCCGCTACCGGCTCCCCGACACAGAGCTTGTAGTGGCTTCAGCCTGAGTTCTAGTGCTGCTCTCATATTGCATATCACATAGTTGGTTACTTAGTTTACCCTGATGATTTATTTATCTGCTGTACCGTATTTATTTTGGCTTGTATTTTCTGTACCTTGCTGTCCCCTGAGGACCTGGATCCGGATTATGTCCCCAGGTACAGCTGAAGAGAACTACCCAGAGGTGTACGGTACCGGAGCACTCCTTGGAGCAGAACAAGGAACAGAGGACGAAGTAGTGGCCGAAGACTTCACCTGAGCACCGGCTTCAGCTACTCAGTATTTCCATTTCCAGCATTTCAATTCTTGTCTATTTTTTTCCTTAATTGTAACAGAATAATTCTCGGATTTGTTTTCCGAGACAACCTTATTTGTTATTGCATATTTATTCCCATTGCATTATTTCTGGCAATTAATCTGTGTTATTCTGTGGATGAGATTAGTAATACCTGAGACTTGTACTTAGTCCTGCTAGACTACAGCTTAAGCATGCCCTGATGGATCCATTAAATTGGGTTGTCCATCGGTGCGTGCTGCTGGCCATTGCCACGCATCTCCAGTCCCTCGGCATTTTGGGACTGGGGCGTGACAACTTACACAACAGGCGACTGTGGAGTGTTGAAGATGGGCAATGGAGATGTGTCAAAGGCGGTTGCCATTGGAGATGTGCATTTGCGGACAAAGACGGGTGCAGTTCTTGTTCTCAAAGATGTCCGTCATGTCCCTGATATTCATTTTAACCTGGTGTCGGTTGGAAGGTTGGATAACGAGGGTTTCTTCAGTCTTTTCGGGAACAGTCAGTGGAAGCTTTCCAGAGGTTCTATGGTAATTGCCAGAGGAAGCAAGAGGTCCAGACTTTACTATATGGAAGGGAGCGCACATGGGGCACAGGAGCTTAACGCAGCTACTGATGCGTCTATTGAGTTGTGGCACAGGTGACTCAGCCATATCAGCGAGAAGGGGATGAGCTACTTGGTGAACATGGAGTTGATTCCAGGGCTAACGTCTACAAAGTTGGAGAAGTGCACGCACTGTTTGGCGGGAAAGCAAAATATGGTGTCTTTCCAAAGTCACCTAACTTCAAGGAAGCTGACGTTGCTCAAGTTGATTCACTCGGATGTTTGCAGTTCTATGAAGGTAAAATCTATTGGTGGTACTTCTTATTTTGTAACATTTATTGATGACTTTTCCAGGAACGTTTGAGTCTATACCTTAAAGACCAAGGATCAGGTGTTGCCCACTTTCAAGGAGTTTCAGGCCTCTGTTGAAAGGGAGATGGGCAAGAAGCTGCTATGTGTTCGGTCGGACAATGGCGGCGAGTATATCGGTCCCTTTGTTGCTTATTGCAGAGAGCAAGGGATACGACACCAAAAGACTCCACTAAAGACACCACAGCTCAACAATGTAGCGGAGCGGATGAACATGACGCTGATGGAGATGGTGCAGTGTTTGCTGTCAGAAGTAAACTTGCCGAACAACTATTGGGGTGAGGCACTTTACACAGCTGCTTATGTTATTAATTTATCTCTTAGTGCTCCTTTGTAGGGTGATGTGTCTGACAAAGTATGGTACGACAAAGTGCCGTCATACAATCACCTGCGAGTGTTTTGTTGTAAGGCCTTCGTGCATATACCGAAGGATGAGAGATCCAAACTTGAGCCAAAGACGAGGCGATGCGTCTTTGTCGGCTACGGTCGGGATGAGTTTGGCTATAGACTCTATGATCCAGTGGGAAGAAAGCTCTACAGAAGCAGGGACGTGGTATTCGTCGAGGATCAAACCATGACCAACACTCAAGATTTTTAGATGCCTTCTAAGGCTGAGGAATTGCCTGAGTTAGAGTCATTTTGTTTCGAGGAGTTTCCAGAGGACATCGCAGATGATCCAGTTATGGGGGACCCAGTACATGGAGTTGCTCCCAACCTTGTTCATCAGCCTTCTGATGGTGGTCAGGGTGGCCCTCAGGAGGATGAGCATGCCGATGAGGAGTTCCTGGAGGGGAGGAGGTTATAGATATACAGCCAGCACTAGTGGTTCCGTTGATGAGGAGCGATAGAGAGGGTCGACCATCTACGAGATACTCACCGGGTGAGTATATGCTACTGACTGACGGGGGAGAACCCGAAAGTTTCGCAGAGGCTATGGAAGACAAACACAGACATGAGTGGATGGATGCCATGCAGGAGGAGATGAGTGTAACGCCCCGAAACCGTACGGTGCATTACGCTAAGTCGGATTGAATAAAACAAATGCTGGTTACATTTGATTTGTTGGATTTTGGGAAGAAGTATTGATTTAGTTGGTTTCATGTGCAGATGGCTAGCGGAGTTCGATGAAAAACAGGTGTTCGTTCAGAACAATACCGAGATAGCTGGATGGGAGCGATAATGCCGTCTTCCTTAGTCCGATCGGTCGGATGATTTGGAGAGCATGGCCTGCTCGTACGGTCATACCAGTTGAGTAGATCGCGCTTTGCATCGGACCACGGGTTCAAGGGATTGGCCGTATCGGTAGGACATGATGCTTAACGGGATCAAACATTTTGAGTGGGCTCTTTCCCTTCTCCTCTACTCCTTCATGCCTAATAATATGGAAAACACGTAAAGGCTTGAACACTTGGGCTGAAATATTGGGAATCACTACACTGAGGCGTGCATAGAGTGTACGTTGTTTGCTTGGATAGGATTTGTGGCTTGAATTAATTTGCGCGTATGGATAGTTGGAGCTATAGTTGGATTATACACTCGAGGCAGTTGGTTGAATCATTTGGGATTATGCTGGACAGTTGGAATGATACATTGAGGCATTGGGAACATCGAAAATTCGGGCGAGCGAGCGTGCATCCGTGCACGAGTATCACTTGGGCGCTTTGTCTTGCAAAGCAAGCAGTTGTGGTTCGAAACCGAACAACTGCATCGGCTAGGGCATTGTGCCACTGTTGGGGCATTGTGCCATGGGATTGTTCTGAGCGTAGGGTGTTGCACCCAATTTGAAACACTGTGTTGAGAAGCGACATTGTGCCTATGGGTATAACTTGAGATTTGGTGCCTTGGGCTATATGTTGGACGAATGGTTATGGATTCTTTGGTTGGATATCTTGGTTATGGATTCTTTGGTTGGATATTTTGGTTGGATATTTGGTTGAACGAGTTGAGGATCGCTTGGTGGGGCGAGAATGTTCGATCCTCTCGTCATACCTACTTGGTGTCTGCATGTCACGGACAACCTGTGTTGCACAGGGTTTGGTTTCCTGGAACGGGTTGAGGCTCCGGGGCACCGGGATCGTTCTACCATGGAGGAGACAAAGGGTACCCGTGTCTTGGGCACGGTGCCGATAGTTCGATACCACCAGGCGGGCTAGCTACCCAGTGCTGGATCGGGTAGAACTGCCTATTGATTAGTCCGATCAATGTCCTTTATGGCTTGGCCAGTGACTTCATATAGATAAGTGTTGGCTTGCTTTACTTTGGTTGGTTTGTGCTTTCGTGTAGGCGCGGCCACCTTGCCTCGGCAAGAGTGTGCACTTTGAGTTTGGATTGTAAGTTTTGGTTGAGGATGGATATTGAGGCTTGGTTGATGGTTCATTATGTTATCGTGTTGCGATGGCTTGAGTAGGACGGGTCGCATGCTAGTTTCCTTCGAGTTGGTTATGTATTGCTTGTCGATTGGATTGAGTTGAATGCTTGCATGCTTAAACTGCTTTACATCTTTCCTTAACATGTCATTCCTATGCCATGAAATGAATCTAGGATTCAACTGGAAAGATCATCATATAACTGTTTGCATTCACTATTTACTTAGTGTCGGCTTAGACGAGTGGGTTATCCCGCTCACCAGTACAGCTGTGTACTGACCCACGTTTGTAGGCAATATTCTGCTTGGATATACAGGACATGATGTATGAACTGTAAGTACCTTTGTGGGCTAGAGAAAGAGCAAGAGTATTTCATCGCCTTCGTGGCATTTCATTTGGACCCTATCGAGAGCTTCGCTGCGTATACTCTGATGTGTGCTTGGTACACAATACTTGACTTTCGTTGCAACTTGGTTATTTCAATGATAACTTTGGTGTTTGACAACATCGCCTTGTACGAGCGCAACTCCAGGCTCGTACGGCATCACGTCCCGAAGAGAATGATTCTCCTGGGTGAGAGCTGCAACGTGGTGATTCACGTTCAGCGGGGACTATTGAGCTTGCGAGAGATTGGGGCTGACAATAAGCTCCTTGGAGGCTAACTCTACTTATGATTTGGTGCAGTTGCCAAATGGTAAGAAGGCTTTGAAGAATCGATGAGTGTTCAGAGTGAAGCAGACAGATGATGCTACTCGCCCTCAATACAAAGCGAGGCTGGTAGTTAAAGGTTACGGTCAGCGGAAAGGCGTGGATTATGATGAGATCTTTTTGCCAGTCGTCAAGTAGTCGTCTATTCGGGTGGTGCTAGCTTTGGCAGCCAGTTTCAACTTGGAGGTCGAGCAAATGAACGTGAAGACGATATTCCTCCACGGTGATCTTGAGGAGGAGTTGTACATGTAGCAGCCAGAGGGATTATGTGAGAAGGACAAGTCACATTTGGTCTGTCGGTTGAGGAAGAGCTTGTATGGTCTGAAACAGGCTCTGAGATAGTGGTACAAGAAGTTTGAGTCGTTTGAGTCGGCTATGCACGGACGACGTCGGATCATTATGCTTTTGTGAGATAATTCGCCGAGGATAATTTTATTATTTTATTCCTTTATGTTGATGATATGCTGTTGGTGGGTCGGAATGCCACCATGGTAGCAGAGTTGAAGCGCCAGCTGGGCACGACCTTCTCTATGAAGGATTTGGGCGCAACGAAGACTATTCTTGGGATGGAGATCAGCCGAGAGAGAGAGAGAGAGAGAGAGAGAGAGAGAGAGAGTCCAAGCTGCTACACTTGTCCCAAAAGAAGTACATTCACCGGGTACTTCGGCATTTTGGGATGGACGGGTCGAAGAAAGTGAGTAACCCCCTTGCGGCTCACTTTAAGTTCACTGATGAGCAGTGTCCATCTATCGAGGACGAAAAGAAAGATATGGAGCGGGTTCCATATGCCTCAGCCGTGGGAAGTCTTATGTAAGTTATGGTATGTACGAGGCCAGACATTGTTCACGCAGTCGGCACAGTCAGCAGATACATTTCCAATCCTGGAAGGGTATATTAGAGTGAGGTAAAGTGGATTCTACGATATCTTCAGGGCATTGTCGATTGGAGACTTTCATTTGGTGGTGACGAGTCGAAGCTGGTTGGGTATACCGACGCTGATATGGCTGGAAATGTAGACACGAGGCGATCGACTTCGGACTATGTGATGATGTTTGCTGGTGGAGCAGTATCTTGGCAGTTGTGTTTGCGGAAGTGTGCTGCCTTGTTGATGGCAGAGGCAGAGTACATTATGGCGATGGAGGTTTGTAAGGAGTTGCTGTAGATGAAGAAGCTGTTGCAGAAAATTGGGCTAAAGCAGGAACAGTATCATTTGATTTGCGATAGTCAGAGTATTATTCACCTTGTGAAGAACCAGACATTTTATAGCCGGTCCAAGCACATTGAGGCCTGATATCATTGGATACGGGATGCTGTTGATAAGAAGGAAGCGATGCTTGAGAAGGTTTATATAGACGATAACGGAGCAGATATGTTCACAACGATTTTTTCAAGGAAAAAGTTTGAGTACTGCAGGCAGATCGTCGGGATGACGATCCCCTCCACATAGTTGTGAAGGAAAAAAATTGTTGGAGTGGGTGGGGTTCCCAACCTTTGTGGAGAACACCCCGGAGTGCGACGGACGTCATTTATGGTCAGAGAAGCTCGGGAGGCGACGAGAGTCATTCGAGAGGTTGAAGAAACTCGGGAGAAAGGAGGAGCAGTCTGCTATACAGGGGGAGACAGAGTTCGGGCCAAACTCGGTCCGAGTCCGGTGTGGTGTTCCAGAACCTCAAAATCGAAGTCGGTCTGAGTTCGGTCGGCGGGGTGAACGAAAATTCAGAGGTGTTTTATACATCGTTGGATCGTATCCTACGGTCCAGGATTAGCTGCGGGATTAGGGGGTATATATTAGGTTTTTTTCTAACCCTAATTCTTAAAAATCAATCAAGCTAACACATAACATATCATCTCAAGGAAGAGGAGAAAATGAGACAATAGTATCATTGCAACTTTGGAAAGAAGAAAGAAGGATTGGAGGCCGTTTCGGAGGAGGAGATCATTTTGGATAATTTCTCATTATCTTCTATCTTCGTGGTGTGATCTGTTTTCTATTCCTAAGTGTTGTGGTGATCCTTGGATCGGAAGGAGCTTGTAGAGGGTTTATTCTTTTTATTTCATTAGTGGAGGTTCTTCAGGGTTGGACTCCGATTGTCCCGTGGTTTTTTCCCGCAAAGATTTTCCACGTCAAAATTCTCTCTGTCTGCGTGGATTATTATTTTTCTGTGGTTTGATGTTTGGTTTTGTGCATTATATTGATCGGTTCTCTCGCAGGTATTATCTGGTTTGGAGGAATATTCTGCGCTTCTTTTCCAACACTACTACTGCAGAAGAAGCTGGCTATTATCCCTTTGGAATGGACATAAATTATGTACTTCAGCAGATGGTTTGTTGAGATGCTAGTATTTTTCCATGCAGGAATAATTCTTCCTGACTTCAGAGTTTCTACAATGAAGGTCCTTCTTGTTCTGAGATGGTTTGTTGAAGCATTAGTATATCACAGCCCTTCAGTTCCATTTTCAATAACTATACTTCGAGTTTTGGGATTGCATATGGTTCTATGGATTTAGTGCAACCTCAATTGCCGCTTCTGTTTACTGCAGTCATTGCGGCTTATAGTTCAGGAAGGTTAGGGTTTAGAAGACGGGACATGATTATGGTTTGAGTTTAGAAGGTTCGAGTCAAGTAATACTTATGCTGGTTCTTTTTATTCAATCCATATCGTGGTAGAACGACATCATAAAATGATTCTACATGGCACCAATTGCAGTATACGGAGTCACATTAGTATTTGCAAAGCCCACGAGTGAAGCTTGGAGCAGCTGAAACTACTACATCCATCTTGCAATCTTTCTTCACCTGTATTTCTTTATTTACAGTGTCAACTGAATTGATGTTAGCCTTATCAGCTTGACTGCTACCATGATTCACAGAGCGGGGCGAAGCCAGAGGAAACTCTGGTGGAGGCCCGCAGCGATACTGACGTGCGTCGGGTAGGCAAGTGCTTTCTTCTTTGGACGAATTCTCTTTGGGTTCTGTCAGAATATTCTGACACGGGTTGGAATCTGGAAAAATCTCTTCTGGGATCTTTTCCGATATGACTTCATGTTCACAAGAAAGATCTTGATGGTGAATCATATCGCCAAAAGCATCTTTCAAATGATCTACATGACCAGCTGAAACTTTACCGATTTCGTCGCCTTTTAATCTTTGTTGCACCTTCTCTTCATGGATCTGCACTTTTTTCTCATGAAGCATGGTCATGAGCAGTGTTGGTTCATCGTCGTCGACTTGCGTCAGATTGGCACGCTCATCGTGCTTCGGCTTGCGGCAGTCCTTCGCCCAGTGGCCGTAGATGCCACAATTGTGGCACTTACCCTTCTTGTCGCGCGTGCAACCGGACGCGTTGCCGTTGCCGTAGTTCGTGTTGTCGCGGCCACGACCTCTTGGCTTGCCGCGACCACGACCATAACTTTCGCCACCGTCGGAGTAGGCGTTGCCTTCCTTCCTCTGCTTCATGCGAGCGTGCCACTCCTCTTCGGAGAGGAGAAGGCGGCTACTTGTGTCGCCGGAGTTGCTGCCAAGATCGTACCGCTCCTCGACGGCTAGAAGACGACCGGTAAGCTCTTCAATTGACAGCGTCTTGAGATCCACTAAAGTCTCAATGGCGATGGCGACTTGCGTGTACTTGGATGGAACGACTCGAAGAAATTTTTTAACTACCTTCTCGTCGTCCATTTCGTCGCCGAGTAGTTGCAGGTCGCTGACGAGTCCCGTGAGCCGCATCGCGAAGTCCTCGACGGACTCGGCGTCCTTGAACTTCATTGATTCGAAGTCAGCGCGCAATTTCTGCGCCTTGGCCTCGCGCACGCGCTCGACCCCCATCCGCATCATCTTCACAGCGTCCCATGCTTCATTGGCAGTGTCTTTTACTGCCAGTGTCCGCAACATCTCTGGCGGCACGGCACGGAGTATGACAGACAGGGCCATCCTGTCGTCGCGGTAGTTGGCTTTCCCGGGTTCGATCGCCTCCCACAGGCCTTGCGCCTGCATGTTGACTCTCATCAAGAGAGCCCAATCCGCGTAGTTGGTCCGTGTCAGCATGGGGTACTTGAAGGTGAATGACGTCGACGTCGTGGGACTTTGGTCGTCGTTGGTTGCCATAGCTTCTCTGTTCCTCAACCCGAGCTCTGATACCAAATGTTGTAAAATAGCCCAGTAACGAGGAAACAGGACACAAGTTTTGTGGAGGATGAATAAACTTGGTGATCTTTATTGAATGAAATGGTAGCTATATATAGTTGAACATTTGATGTAAAGAGATAGACCAAATAATAAATATATCAGAGTTGTTTCAACAAACAACTTATCAATCTAAACAAACTAATAATCTAAACCAACTAAACAATCTAAACAAACTAACAAGATTATTCCAACAGGCTATATGCTGATTGCAGACATTTAGGTCTTTGATCAGTATATTTGACTGATAATTGCATACTCTGTTACTCTTAATTTGTGCTACTTTTCTAACCAAGTCTTTAGAAATTTGAGAATTTTCAGGGATAGATAAGAACTCAAAACTAATGCATGACACCAAAATAATATGTTAAGATGCAACCAATACAAGTACAAAGAAACTGCGATGCTAGGCTTATGTTAGATTTCTATACAATACATCATTGTTGAAGTCTAAAAAGCTATGTTCTCAACAAGAACTCACTAACTCTAAATGACGGAGTATTTCAGACCTTACAATTATAATCCCAACCTCTAGAAATCTACTTAAGCGAGAAACTGAGTGAATAATTCCTATGTTTTGTCTCACATATCAGTTAGTGATGAAAGAAATAAAGGAAATCTTGAGCATCAAGAAGTCTTAAGGGCAAAGATATTCATGGTTCAAAGCAAACTATTCCTTGTCAGAGACATAAGGGAGATCAGTTGTGTAGTTTTTGATTAGAGAAATGTATCGGCGTCCGCAAGTTTTTGATTCCCTTGACCCTTGACACATGCTTTGAGAAACAACGCAATGAGAGGTCCTTTGCATTTAACCCCTCTGATCCCCATGCCTCCTTACTCTTAGGATCTTGCTACCATAGAATAACTGGTTAGCGGAACCTTGATTTCATAACAAAAATCCTAGAGGAACCCATGAGTTCTTAATTTTTAGAACTCGGCCGTGAAAAATCGTTCGATTACATGTATCTGAATCCTTGATTTTTCAAGGGGCTAAAGAGTAAAATAAGTATACTTTCAATGTTAGTTAAATCCACGTGTAACGGAAAGGTAATCTTAAACTATAGAAGGGAAACACAAATCAAATTATTATCGGTTGTCAATTTTATGTTTCATATTCATGCTTTAGGGGTTTACAAACAATATCAGATATTGGATCTTTACCTAATTGCGTGCTGGCGCTGGCATTTTCCAATGAGATTGGGGAATGACCTGCAACGGGTTAAGTTGAACACCTGCATGACCGCGTCAAGATTTGCCTAATGACAAACTTGACGAAGACAGTGCAAGCGAAGGAGGAGCTTCTTTCATTGACCATTAATTCTCTGCAAACTTCATCCCAAGTGACAAGAGTTCCTGATATTAGATACTGCCCCATACTAGCTGGCCCGTATCGGAAAGCAGATACTGGACGATGTATCGGAACTATCCGGAGATATGACCACATGTAGGCATTGGATTTAATAATTTGAGAAAATTTGAGTTGGACTCCACTATATTTATCATAATTCAAGGTGCATCATATTGCTTTACCATAATGTACAATCTCCTCCACTTTCGTCAAAAATTAACGGTCAACTCTGTTGAGCTTTAATTTTTGACCAAAATATTCCTTCCTTTTTTCCAGGCTGAGAAGGGAGAGCTGATAATAATGGTGATTTGTTAGAAGTATTTCGATAAAAAATTGGGTGTTGTACATTATGGTAAAGCAGTTGAGTGCACTTTAAGTTATGGTAAATAAAGTGGGATACAACTCAAATTTTCTCTAATAATTTATATCGTATATGAGATATATAACAAGAGTAAGAGCATTCATATATATATATATAATATTTAACCAGCAACTCGAAAGTCAAAAATCAATTGCTTTGACAAAGTAGAGAAAGAAGAAAGTAAGTTATCTGGAGAGGGAAATATTGTACCTTTTTTACACTGTCACGAGGGTTAGAGCAACCGTTGGATTATCTTTTTGTACCTTTTTTTACTCTGTCACAAGAGTTAGAGCAACCGTTGGATTGTCTTTTTTGACGATTGAATATTTAAGTATATAATCTGAAAGTGCGTGTATATATATATACCTGAAGGTAGAGCGGAGGCATGCGACCCGAGTGGTCGAGCCACAGTGGGAACATGTTCGAATTTATTTACCAATGAGAATTGCTACGTTGTCCGCAGCCGGACCAGCCCGCTCGCCACGTGGCCGACTCTCATTGTTTGGTCAACTAGGTGGGACCCATGAATGCGGGGGGCCAATAGGACTTTGGCTCTTTCAATATATATATATATATATATATATATATATATATATATACTAGTAAATTCACGTGCGTTGTACATAAAATAATATTTTTCTTCTTATATTAATACAAAATTATTTAAATATTTAAATATATTTAAATTAATATTTATTATAATTTAATTAGAATTTGTTATATATTTGATTATATTTTAATTATAATTAGTTATGGATATATCTCTATTTTTCATAAAGAGTCTTGAAAACGATTAGCTATCTAATTATAAACAAATATTTCTTCTAACTCATATGGTTAAGGTGAGAGGTATTTTTTCTAATTGGCTGAATTTGAATACCTGTAATGTTATTTATAACAAATTAAAATTAAAAAAATTTAATAATTTTTTTATGTAATATTAATTTTTTAGTAAAATAATTAATTGATAATATACGTACGACTTAGACGGCTCACTTTTGAGCCATTTTGAAGGCTCATTATATTATGAAAAATGGAAGATAGAAATATTATGACTATATTGGAATTCCGGTGGTAGTGATCATGACAAAATAATTATAAGGGTTAAGAAAGGATCTATGGACCTATGGACACAATTGGTAAGCCGAGTAATTAATATATTGCTTAATTTGATTATCAGGTAGCAGATTAGGTCATGATTAATCGGTGTAATAGCTGCTATTAACATGTAAACATCGGTGTAATAATTATAAGGGTTAAGAAAGGATCTATACGGGACTGTATAGTTCCATTAGTACTTCTATTCAAATCGGTTAGGCTAAAAGTATAGGCTTGCCTTTGAAATCTTTATAGATTTCCCAAACAGCGCAAGTACCTAATTGAACACGGTTAACCACGATCTTACATTGCTACAATAAAGAACAAATTGACTCGAGGTTCATGAAGAAAACCATGGATACGTGCTTGCAGGAGGACAATCACAAGACATGGGAAGGGAAGCACCATTAAGCCCCATGCAGATAGTGACTTGTGTGGCAATGGATCGCACATTCAATGCCAGTAACATCCCAGCCACCTGTGCATGTTTGGTGAGGGTCCTCAACAACAGTACATGTGCAGGAAAGTTCATGTCACTATGGACCCTAATATTTGACAGGCAAATGAGAGTATATATGCACCAAGTATTGTAGTTGTAGGATGTAAATCTACATATGATGCTCCCATTAATTTCCTCCCCATTCATGTGCCTCACATGCATGTTGTCTTCCAATCATAGGATTGGAAAACTGGAAATTTAGCTACTTTGGATATTGCCAGCCCGAAATTTCACTACCACCTTCCTTATTTCTACTTGTAGTCTTTTGAAAATAAAGTTCCAGCCGCGGAATTTACTAATGAGAATCCAACGTGCACCACATTTGCATCGCACCTCACCCGACATACACTCACATTAATTCTCCCACAGAAAATTAAATTTGCTTCCTCCGTTGCTTGAACTTGCAACCTCTAGGGGGATATGCCTCACTCTAACCACTTGAGCTAGAGGTCCTTAGCTATATATATATATATATATATATATATATATATATATATATATATATATATATATATATATGAGCCATCCACTGTCTTATTTGGTGTTCATCAGGTGACTAAAGATAAAATTGTCACGTTCCGGTTCCGTAGAACCGAAAGTCATTACTGGACATAATATCATAAAAGTTTAAATTGTACTTGTATAAGACAAACACCAAAACGGTAGATATAATATCTAAGATACAAAGTCATTGCAGCGAAAAAACTAAGCAAAAAAGTTGAATCGACACAAGATATACAAAAAAAAAATCTCTTTATTGATGGTATTACAACGAAATTAAAATGGCTCAAAGCCAAAGAATAACTCGATTAAAACGTATATATATATATATATATATATATATATATATATATATATATATATATATATATATACAATGAAATATGCCACAAGGCTTACAACTCAAGAACTATACAAACAAGGATGTTCCATACATTATGTCCTTTATATACACAGAGCTAATATCTATTGCCAGAACGTTTCAAGTTGTCAACCAAGCTCTAATGCCTCAGCACGTCCAAACAAATTTTGCACTTGCGAAGATATGGTGGGGATTAGCACATTAGAAAATACACTGGTGAGTGGCCTCTAGCTAACTCAACTAAAACCAACACGTTGAATAAGTGAGTCCAGGTAAATATATATGGTCTTTCTAATCTTACCTTAGAATCAATTACATAAATGAGCATGTATGTGTACACGCATAAAAATGTCAAACAACAAAGTTAATCTTATCCAATACTTACCATCATTTTTTGTAACAATGATATCAATTCATAATGTAAAGTGTGTCATAAACGTTTTCCTACATAAGACAATTGTTAGCCTTCCTAAAATATATATAAATATGTCAAGTGTCTATTCCTACAAACAAGACTTTATTCTTTCGTGCAAATTGAAACATTATTAGCTTTGCCACTTAGTCTATATGAAGTCATTGGCACCACAAGTCATCTTGGACTTCTAGTGAGACGACGATCCTTTCAGTCTAGGTAGTTAGCCACATTAAAGACCTCGAATCACTCCGTGCTACTATGTTAGCACCGTCCCCCCTAGACCTACTGGTTTCGGTGTTCCCGACAACTGTTCGAAAAGAATAATCTTTTGCACAAGTTGTCCACGACTATGCAAATACGTGAACAATATGACTCTAACACATATGCATGGTACAAAAACTAAAATAACTATACGACACATATCTTCCTTCCATTACCATATTTCTCAAGCCATCGCTCGCAACATTTTTTCCAGTTTAGAAATTCTACCTCGTCGACTCAAATTTTGATTTGATGTAAGAGCAATTGAGAGCCATGAGATCAACACCCTCTCATCCGACTGGAGGGGGAGTATGTTGGATTTAGTCTGAATTGGTAAAAGCAAATTTTGGAGTCCAAATATGATAAAAGATTTGATTTGATATAATTTAAAATTTTACATTAATTTGATTAGATTTCAAATTTGTATCAAATATTTAATTTGATCATATTTAGACATCCATAATTGGTATTTTCTATTTTAGATAATAGGTTTCCTATTTAGGAATTCCTATGACCTAAACAAGGATTTCTCATCCTATTTATATGGGTAGGGTTGGAGGCACTGTCACGCCCAGTCCCAAAATACCGAGGGACTAGCCACGTGGCAATGGCCAGCAGCACACAACAATGGGCAAATTCAATTAATGGACCCATTAGAATGTACTTAAGTTGTAACACAACAATAAAGGTCTACGATACAAGTCACAGTCTAGTTCTAATCTCATCCACAGAAGGTAATCAGAGTTCAAATATCAGAATAATCAAGATGAAATATAAATCAACAAGTCTCAATAAAATATCTCGAAGAATAATTCGATAATGAGTTTGGTACAATAATCCAAGAGACAGGAAATAGAGAAACTAGAAACAGAAATAACTAAGTATATAAGGAAAATACTCAGGTGAAATCATCTGGCACCACCTCGTCCACTGGTGCTGGTACTGCTCCAGCGTCAGCTCCTACTCTGTATACCGCAGGGTAAATCTCCTCTGCTATACCTGGGGACATAATCCGGATCCAGGCCCTCAGGGGACATAGCAAGGTACAAGAATAACTCAAGACAAATAAATGCAGTATATAAAAATAAATATCCACAAGGTAAACTATGTAACCAGCTATGTGATATGAAAATGAGAGCATCACTAGTACTCAGGCTGAAACCACTACAAGCTCTGTGTCGGAGAGTCGGTAGAAGTAATAACACGTAATAGGCCAAGCTCGGGTGTAGAGATTTAAGCACCGCAATAATAAGACTTTATATATATGATCAGCCTGTAGCCTGTGTGTCTCTTCTCACCCAATGTAATCATACGTCTCATGTCCACTATGTCTCATGTCCATAACACGCAATATCATGACCTCTAGCTAGTACTGCGAGTCATAATAATATCTATGTATATGCAAAGATCTATGTCACGAATCCTGTAAGCCTATACAGAATCACCATGAATAACTCAGAAAAGATTTTGTTTCGTGAATAGTGTCAAGTGTCTTATGGTATGACATACTTGATAAAGCAAGCACACAAATATATGATCGTAATATCAACTCTCTAGGTGATGTTACACGACTCCGAGTACGTCGTCGACACCCGAATCTTGTTCGGACACTAAGCAACGTCTTACGGCCCTAGGTTGAATATGTACATCACATAAGTATATATATATATATATATATATATATATATATATATATATATATATATATATATAAAAATAAATCAAGCAACAATATCAGATAACTACTGAAGTTTGGCAAGGTACACTTGTCTGGGGTTTGAACTCCAACAGTTGTTCCAGTAACAGCAAAATCTTCAGGAATGCCTCCGGATGCTGAACAAACATTACCATCATTCTCATAAGATATGAAATAGCTAAGATTGCCTACCCATAAGTCCAATTTGGATACAGGAATAAAATTGACAGTTTCTGGTCAAAGCGGGGTCCACATGTGGCCCACTTTGCACCGAAAGATGTGCCAGAGACAAAGTTTTCCAAATTCGTCAAACTTAGTGTCTACAAGTCTAGAACGATGATACGAATCCAACGGAATATCCAAAACTGGATTCCGATGAGTTGATCACAAAATCGTCCGTCAAGTAGAGTCGTGGGGCCCACGATACGGGATTTCGTCAACGTTATCAGAATCAAACCAAACTTGGGTCATAGGACTAGCATAACGCTACTAATCCAATGGCTCAAGTTTTGTTGCGAAACGACAAGCATACACGAAGTTACAACGAGTTTCAGAATATGCCCGATATGGGGTATTTTTGATGGATACGTGTTGATTTCGGTGTGCACGCACATCCAAATCAACTTCTACAAAATCTCATACGTCCGTATTAACGATACATACCTTTTGGTATAATTTGCACACGACGAAGTTGCCTCATTTAGCAGGACGTACCCCATTTCGAAAAAAAATTAGGATTTACAAACCAAGTTTTTGGTCGATTTCATCCGCGAATAAAACACAACATGCAACGAATTAAAATAAACAATTTATAGGGTTTTAATCTCGGTTATGTGTCTAATTAACTGGTCAAACAGAATTTAGAAATAATAAACAGGTTGGGAGTAAATCGGCCATGAACTTGTGAGTTCGGGACGTTTCTGATTTACAGAAATATGGGTTGTGTTTCCTGTTTTTGCGTCGCGGTTTGCTACCGACACAGGATGCGAAACCCTGAACTAATTGCACGGGGTTCGAGAGGGTCACGTGGTCTTCGTATAGGATTTGACAGAACGAAATACAGATCAATACACAGGGAGATACGCGAGCTAGAAGAGGGGTACCTCGCTGATGTCTGTTGTCGTGATAGGAGGCGGCGCGGCGGGGCACGGCGGCGGCGGTTGCTGAAGCTGCTGAGGCTGCTGGGGGGGGGGGTTGTCGGCCGGCGGGGAAGTCGGCGGGGGTTGGAGGGGGTGACGGTGGAGGTAGTGGTGTTAGGCCTTTTATAGAGGGAAGGGGAGGCGGTTGCGGGGAGAGTGTTAAGGGGGTCTCGGGGGGGTCGTGGCGTGGTCGGCCGCGGAGCGGATCGTGGGCCGGCTGAGTCGAGGCTGGGGTCGTGGGCGGTCAGGGGGAAAGGGATTTGGTTATCGGGTCGGGTAGGGTCGGGTCGGGTCAGGTTGGGTAGGACCCGACCCACTAGGTTGGGTTGGGTTCATTTGGGTTCAGTTTGGGTTGGGTTGGGTTCGGTTCGGTTTAGGTTGGTTCAAGTATGGTTCGGTCTGGTTCAACCAAAAACAGTATTTTTTGCTATTTAAAAATAGTTTTTGAGCCCAATAAATTTCAGAAAAATTACACAACATCCAATAATTAATTATACACCAAAAAATATAATTTTTACCATATTTTAATACTTAATATAATGCACAAAAATATTAATCCTTTGAATGACATTTATAATAATTAATTAAAAATCACAGAAATATCCAGAAATTCCTTTTTAAAAATTTTAGAAAAATTCGGGTGTTACAGGCACAGAATATATCACACAAGGTGGAAATTCGGGATGCTCGTCCATAGAAAATCTAAGAGAAAGTTCGTACTTTGCTCTTAGAGCTCGACATCCAAGACAGAAGGAAAATGAGATCTGATCGAGGAGTCGTCGCCTTCGATTATTCAAGAAAATTGCTACGATATTTGGTGAGTGATTTCGATTGTAATATCTTTTTTTTTCCTGGATTGTGGTGAAGGGGTTGAACCTATTAGAACAAATACTTCAACATTGGTTTTGTCAATCTTGTAATTTCACCTGAGTTATATAGATTGTGATTTGTCCAGGTGACGTAGTCACCGTAATATACGTTGTCTTTATTTGTGCTTGGTGTTCGTTAGACAGAGGTTGGTTATCTTAGGTGTGTTGGTCTAAATTTTCGTTACGGTCAGTCTCAGACACGGTAACAGATCGCTTGCAGGACGTGTCTAATCCCAACATAAAACCCTCGCAAAAGCAAGACGTTTCCTATAGGAAGTAGCCATTCCATTCGAAGTGGGTTTCCAATGACGCTAGCCAATTTGCGGAGGGCTGGTTCATTCCAAAGCTGCATCGGAACTTAGGGAACTGATTGTTGTTTTGGATTTGGAAGCATCTAAATTAGCTGAATTCTAAGTCTTACTTTTGGTCACAATATTAAGTGCTATTTTCCTTGTTACTAAAATCATCTCCCATCCAACCAAACTCTATGGTTGTGCTTATTGAATTTCATCTTTAGGCAAAATATAATGGACTCTACACTTCAGCATGAGACAGAGAAGGCCATTACGTAGAAGATCAAACCAAAGATTTCATCAACATCAGATCTATATACATAAGCAATATTAGACGCCCAAGGAAAATCCGTAACTATAACAGTAAATCTGTAACCTACCACTCTGAGCAAATTGATGTCGAACATGCAAAATTTTCTTTTGTACAATTTCATGAGGATGACAAGGTTTCCTATCTCTATATGCACTTCGATGGACACATTTTCTAGCCAAAAGTCTCATTGGATACATATTTTCTCGCTTTTCCACTTAGTGCTTGATTGAGTGGGTGTCTTCTTGGAGAACCCAAGCAGGAACTACTCATTTCAGTCTCTCTTTGTACTTAGAAAATATAAGATTTTAGCGACGGACGGATGGATCCGTTGTAGAGTTGTTGCTAAATAGTTTTAGATGACAGATATATGACAGACTATGGACGCAATCCTTCGCTAACATCATTCTGTCGCCAAGCAGTCGAATATTCGACGACTGTGCGACTACTTGGCTTCATGGGTTTGAAACAAAGCCTCTTGCTTCATATCCTCTCATTATCCTCAGCCTCTTGCAAGAGGTGATGAACATCCTGAAAAGCCACATAATGGGAGATACGACCGTTAGATAACAGGAAAACAATTGGGATGCACTACAAAAATATAGATATTTAACGACGGCCAAATCCGTCGTTGAGTCGTCGCTAAAAATCAATAGCTGCAACTTGACGACGGATATAGGACAGATTAAGCAGTCGGACTTTCAACGATTGTTCGACTACATCGCGACGTATGGAACCAAGATATGATGTATATATAACCTACCCCCATGGAACATCTCCAACCAGCATCCAGTCTCCATCTTTGTCCTCATAAGCAATTGCGTACTCGGAACCAATATTGTTGCATCCTTCATTACCTAAGGAAAAGCACTTGAACATGTTCCCCAAGGCCTCCCTAAGCTCCTTGTAGCCCTTGTACACCTTAAGATCAATCTTCCTCAAGTACGGAGCCCCATCCATGCCGACTTTAACGAACATCCCGCTCGCCTCCGTCGTCTCCGTCGACGTCTTTCTCGCCGCCTGGGAGCTGTTCTTCCTGTAAGATCGAACCGGGGGCCATCCCACAATCTGTGCCCTGCCAAAAGTTAATAACATATATGTTCACTAGGTTAACACCCATGAATGGACATAACATACATTCATGAACAATATATAGTTTTGAGCCTTGTTAGCAATCTCCCGCGTATAACTCGTATTAATTATATGCAAATAAAAAAATTTTATCTTTCAAAAACGTATAATACTTATGTATTTTAAAAAGATTCAGATTAGTATGCGAATTTTAATCACGTGAAGTTTCAAATGTGTTCCATATGAATTATTGACAAATTTGACATAAAAAAACATGATGGTAACCTGTTTAATCTCAATATTTACGTTTGACGATTTTTTTGACCGATTTTTTTTCGTTTGCCGAATTGCTTATTTTGAGGACTTACTTGGCCTTGGGTGGTGAAGCTTCATCCCTGGCCACATCCGACGGCTTGGTCTCCGACCGGCTATCGTCGTCGTCGTCGTCAAACTTCCTCTTGTTGCCTCGAGTAGTACCGGTGCTCCTCTCCTCAGTACTCCCGGGCAAGCCGAGCCGGAGCTCGGTGGCCTCGAGGCTCTCGACGTCTCTATGGTAGCTCATTGCACCTTCCATTTCTTCAATGGTTCTTCCTTGCCAACTTTGCTTGTTGATGGGTTCTTTTAGGTTTGTGCTTGACTGCTTGTTTTATATAGAGAAGGGGTTTTGAACTTTGGGCTCTTTTTTCCTTTTCTTCTCAAGGTGGGCAATGACAACTAGGGTGGTCGGTTGGCCAGGGAGCATCCATGAGGGAATTGTTGGCTCATTTATGGACAGGCCCGGCGAGAAGGGGCCCGCCCGGCCCGCCTGGCCAGGATCGGATCAGGAGACTCCTCGGGTTACGTAGCAGGCAGCCCATGTGAGTAGGCCCTGACCCGCGGCCCGGCATGGGCATGTGCCATGTGGGGGAATAGTGCACATGGGAATGCATGCCACTCCTATTAAATTCCTACTTAACCTATATATATATATATATATATAGTTTAATCTCTCTAATTACATTCTTATCACCTGCGATTATCTATAGTCATCTCTTAATAATCAAGAACCTAGAATCAAGTAAGGGTGTCTCTTCTTCTTCTTCTTTTTTCTCTCTCTCTCTCTCTCAAGTTGTAACTTTGATATTTGATATTCATCAACTTGCATCAATCTTTTATAAAACCTTACATAGATTATGGTAACCACATATTGAAAATATATATATGTAAGCCAATATATATGGAAATCCAATATATTTATGGTCAAAGATATGTAAATCCAATCATATATTGACTTGTCATATATTTGAAGTCCAATTATACGGAAAGCCAATATATGAAAGATCAAATCATAAATATATGATCAAAGTCAAATGTATAAAAATTCAATCATATATTTACTTGCCATATATGTTCCAATACACGACGATTTTCGATCTTCTCCGACACACGGATGACGTCCGTCGCACTCCGAAATATTCTCTACATAGATTGGGAACCACACCCACTCCAAGCGAGCGTTCGGTTTATTCGGTTTCAACCGAATCGAAAGACTCAAACCGAATAAACCGAACTTCTAAAAATTCATAAACGAACCAAAATTTGTCATAATCAAAACCAAAATCCAAAATCGAAACTGAAACCGAAATCGAACCGAAATTAGACATAACCCAAATCGAATCGATAATCGATTTGGTTTATACAGTTTGTTCAATTTGTTCGGTTAAACTATTATTTTTCAGAGGCCAAACCAAAAGTTGAAATTGTAGTTTATATATATATATATATATATATATATATATATATACACACACACATTTGTTGTATTTCAAAGTTGGACTAGTTATTAAATTATCAAAATTGGACATTAAATACATTCATAGAATTGTTATTTTCAAAATATACACAAATATATACACAAATTTTTAATCATTAAGTATGCATAAAATTGAAAATAATTAGACAAAATTTCAACTTGATACCCTCAACTATCCATGTTTGGCAAGTTAATACCCTAAACTTTCAAAATAGCCAACTTAATACCATAAACTATTGAATATTTTCAACTTCACACCCTAAAAAAAAAAAAAAAAAGGGAAAAATATTCCTCCCCTCCTCTATTCTCTCTCCCCCCTCTCTCTCCAGCGATCTCCCATGGCAGCATGGCTCCAACAGCAGGTGCGCGAGAGGGGGGGAGTAATGCGGGGTCAGCGAGTGGTGCACGAGGGCGGCGAGCGGTGCGCGAGGGCGGCGAGCTCGCGCGGCGAGTGAGGGCGGGGCACGCAGCATGCTCGGGGGACGACGAGGACGGGGCGACGGAGCCCAGGAGAGGGGGGGGGGGGGTGGCGCGCGGGAGGAGAGGGAGGCCGGAGGGGGGTGGGGAGGAGGGGGGGGGGGGGGTTGTAGGTGGAGAGTTGGCGGCCAGGGGTCGGGGACCGGACGGCCGGGCTGGGGAAGAGATAGTGAGGGGAGTATTTTCGTAAAAATAATTTTCAGGGTACTAAGTTGTCTATTTTGAAAGTTTATCGTATCAAGTTGCCAAATATGAATAGTTGAGGGAATCAGGTTAAAATTTAGCCAAATAATTATATAATTGCGTAAGTCTTATCTACTTTTCGGTTTTGGACCGAAACATTAAATATCAAAATTGAAACAAAATATATTTTTTATAGTATTTTCAAAATCGAAATCGAACCGAATTTCTTATTTAGTTCGGTTCGTCTCGGTCGATTTTGTTCTCGGTCCAAAACCGAATAATGCTCACCTTTAGAATCAAGGCTAGTTAATGTATGGAGACAGTTTAAAGCATATATTGTTAAAGTTAGGTTAATGTCCAATGTACTTGGTCTAATTATAGCCGCCCAAGTATAAATTTAGAACTTCTGCGCGTAGACAATAAGCATATTTTGATTCTTTATCGTGTTTTTATATTCGCTCGTAGTATATTGTAATAGTCATTGTTAGAATCTATGCAAATGGCGATACTGATTCCGTGCCATATGTTAAGTGTACTTACTGACTTTGTTGAGCATTTTGAGTTGTTTATATATATTCTCGTTGTTAGACATGGAATAGATGGTAAGCATTAGTTTTTTTTTTTGTAGGTAGACTATCATGTTTCCTTGATGTTGTCGATTATTAAGGGAGTAGTTAGGTTAGAAAAGAGGAAGTGTTTATAATATTTTGCTTAGAGAGGAAGTGACCTAGAGCTAGCATTTTCATCTTTCGAAGTCATCAATGAGGTTTGGAAAGGGATTAGGGGATACTCATTACCGGAGACCATTCTGGTCTTAGGCCCAACTCATTATATAGTACTAATCTATTGTCTGAGTCGAGATTTTCCACTAATGGTGTGAGACTAAACTCACATTAACAAGATACGTGTACTAAACTGGGTCTTATGGTTAGTGAGAAAAAATATAACTTTTTTGACTATGCAAACGATCTCGAGATCAAAATACGAAAAATATACACTATAAAAATATTGAAATTTAGCGACGGAATATTATCCGTCGTTGGTGTAGCGACGGAACCGACGGAATAACGACTAATATATTTATATAAGAAACATATATTAATTTTTGTCGCTAGTCCGTTGCTGTGGTGTCGATTTTTTCTCAGGGACGGATTAGCGACGAACAGATTTCGTCGCTGCCAAACATTAAAATTCAATATTCCAGTTTTATTTCCATTTCTCCCCAAACTCTCTTCTCCTCCGCGACCCCCGACCCCGTCTCCTCCTTCTCCTCCGGCGTTTCCCGACCCCCTCTTCCATTGCTCCGGTGACCCCGACCCCCTCTCCTCCTCCTCCGACGTCTCCAACGACTCCCGACCCCCTCTCTCATTGCTCTGGTGACCCCCGACCCCCTCTTCTCCTCATCCAACATCTCCAGCGACCCCCTATCCCCTCTCCCCTTGCTCAGGTGACCCCCCGACCCTTCACCTCCTCCTCCAGCATCTCCGGCGACCCCGACCCCCTCTCCCCTGCTTCGGGGCGACCCCGACCCCATCTCCTTCTTCGTCTCCGATGACCCCCTCCTCCTCCTCCTCCGATAGTCCCAACCCGAGGAGCCCTAGACAAGTCGAGAAGCCCTAACAGCAGCAGTCCCAACTCCATTCCCTCTTCTTCTTCTCAAATTGCAAGTCAAGGAGCCATAGGCAAGTCCTCTCCCTCTCCCCTACTTCAATGTTGTTCATTTTTTTTAATTTTGTTCATGTTTGTCAATTTATTATGATCAATTAGGTATATTTTATATTAGGTCAAAAATTAGGTTGAATATATATATATATATATATATATATATATATATATATATATATATATATATATATATATATTATCGATTTATAGCACGGACACACGTATCGAAAAAATACAGACAAATTGACACGAGTATTAGGATACGAAAATGGTAATGTGTATTGTATGTGTCTATAATTAACTTAGAAGAAGATTGACAAATTGAATATTATATATATAATTATTTTGATTTATATGTGTATCCTTAGACGTAGGTAATTGTCACGACCCGATCCCAATAATCTGGGTCCAGTCGGATCATGCCCAGCCTGCACCATTGTGAGACGGCGGCAGTAAGCTGTATCAATCCATAGTAACACACAGACATCCAGAATACATGAAGGAAATTCAACTTTTATTGCTAAGTCTGAGAGAAATCCTTTTTACAATCAAAACAAAACATGGTCCAGGGTTATTACTTCAACCCTGCTTATTACAATTTGGAAACAAAAGGGGAAACACTAAACATCGGCCTCCTGGCTAGGTTCAGCTAGGGCTCAGCCGGGGTCGACGTGGCCGTCGAAGGAGGAGGCGGACGTGGGGGCGTGGACGCGCGCGTTTAGCGGCGCCGGCGGCGGGATCGCAGCGTCGTGGGGTGACCGGGTGACAGGGGCGGGTTCCGGGTCCCGGGTCGGGCGCGGATCCGGTCAGACCGACCCGCCCGACCCGCTATGGCACTGGCCGGGCTGGGCTGGAAATACCCAATGGGCTCGGCCCACTGGGCCGGGCCGGGCCCAAAAGCCTATAATAATAATAATAAAAACAATAATAATAATAATAATATAAATATAATAACAGAATTAATTAATTAATTATAAAAATAGTTTTTAGGCTTTTAAAAATAGGTCTGAGGCCCAATAAAATCCCAGAAAATTACCCCAAGTCCAGTTTTCTATTTTATACCCAAAAATGTTATTTTCATGATATTTTAATATTATTTATTAACAATTAAAAATCCTTTATTAATTGAAAACCTTGATTTTAATTACCGAAAATTCACAGAAAATGGGAAAAATCCAATATTTAATAATTTGAAAATTCAGGGGGTTTACAACCTACCCAACTTATAAAAATTTCGTCCTCGAAATTTACTACAATAGAGGGGAGAACAGGGTAAACATGCCTTAAAACAGATGAGGGTACTTCTGCCTCATCTCAGCCTCTCGTTCCCAGGTGGATTCGCCTGGGGAGTGGTGGAGCCACTGAACTTTGACCAGTGGAATCACGGTGTTCCGCAACTGCTTTTCCATACGGTCTATGATTCTCACTGGCTGCTCTGGTACTGTAAGACTTGGCCCAATCTCCAACTCCGAATGATCCAGGATGTGGCTCGGGTCCGGAATGTAACGCCTCAGCTGCGATACATGGAAAACGTTGTGCACGCCTTCAAGATTAGGTGGTAACGCCACTCTGTATGCCACCTCTCCAACTCTGCTCAATATCTCGAATGGGCCGATATACCTGGGACTAAGTTTCCCAGCTCTGCCAAAACGGATAGTTCCTCTGGTGGGGGAGATCTTGACGAAGACGCTATTACCTGCTTCGAACTCCACAAGTCGGCGACGGCTGTCCGCCCAATGTTTCTGACGATCTTGAGCCACCCGAAGTCTGTCTCTGATCACCTTGACTTTTTCAGCCGCATCTGTAATCATCTCAGGTCCCAGCATGACTCGTTCTCCTACGTCGTCCCAAGCCAAGGGAGTGCGGCAGCGACGTCCATACAGAGCCTCAAAAGGAGTCATGCGGATGCTGGCCTGGTAGCTGTTGTTGTAAGCAACTCTACCAAGTGTAGGTGGTCCTCCCATGATCCTCCAAAATCCAGGACGCAAGATCTCAGCATATCCTCTAACGTCTGGATGGTTCTCTCTGACTGTCCGTCAGTTTGTGGGTGATACGCAGTGCTGAACTTCAGTTGGGTCCCCAGACTCTCTTGCAAGCTCTTCCAGAAGTGAGAAGTAAAGCGGCTGTCTCGGTCTGATACAATGCTCACAGGAACTCCATGTATCCGGACGATTTGTCTCATGTATAGGGCAGCTAACTTCTCGGTGGATAAACCAACCTTGAAGGGAATGAAGTGGGCAGACTTAGTCAATCTGTCTACGATCACCCAAATAGCGTCCTTCCCTCCTTGGGATCGAGGCAATCCTGACACAAAATCCATAGTGATGTGCTCCCATTTCCATTCTGGAATGGGCAGTGGCTGAAGAAGTCCTGCTGGTCTTTGTCTATCTGCTTTCACCTGCTGACAGATCAAGCATCTGCCAACGAATTTTGAGACATCCTTCTTCATTCCATACCACCATACGTGCTCCCGTATATCTCGGTACATCTTATTTGCTCCAGGGTGGATGGAATACTGTGAGTGATGCGCTTCCTGCATCAGCTGTTCCCTCAATTCACCAGCAGGTACACAAAGTCTGGTGCCATTCCTCAGTGTTCCGTCGTCTGAAATAGAGAATCCCTCCAGTGTGCCAGCTAACACCTGGTCCCTGAGCTTGCACAATACTCCGTCCTCGAATTGAGTTTCCTTGATTTTGTCCATCAAGCTAGATTGTACTTGCAAATGCATCATGGGGAAGTCAACGCCGGGTACTATTGCTTCCCGTCCAAGCTTCTTCATTTCCTCTGCAGGCAATACGAGTTCTAAACCCAGCTTTTCCATGTCCTCCAGTAGGTACCGATCTGTCGTCAAGAACATCGCCATCGGATATCGACTAAGTGCGTCGGCGACCACATTAGCCTTTCCGGGATGGTACTGCAGGCTGATATCAAAGTCCTTCATGAGCTCCAACCATCGTCTCTGACGCATGTTGAGCTCCTTCTGTGTAAAGACATACTTGAGACTTTTGTGGTCCGTGTATATCTCTACTCTTTCGCCGTACAGGTAGTGCTTCCACAGCTTCAAGGCGAAGATGACTGCTGCTAGCTCCAGGTCATGAGTCGGGTAGTTCTTCTCATGAGTCCGTAATTGCCGGGAAGCATAAGCAATTACCTTTCCATGTTGCTGGAGCACACATCCTAATCCTTTGCCGGACGCGTCGCTATAAATTGAGAATCCTCCTGATCCTGAGGGTAGCGACAAAATTGGTGCTGTTGTTAGCCTTCTCTTCAGCTCTTCAAATGACGCCTGGCACGCTTCGGTCCAGACGAACTCTTCATTCTTCCTGGTTAGCTTGGTCATGGGCTCAGCAATTTTTGCAAAATCCTTCACGAATTTTCTGTAATATCCAGCTAAGCCCAAGAAGCTTCTGATCTCTGCAACTGACCTGGGAGTATTCCATGTTTCCACGGCAGCTATCTTCTTGGGGTCCACTGATATGCCTTCTCCTGTGACAACGTGGCCGAGAAAGTCCACCTTGTCTAAGAAGAATTCACACTTGGACAATTTTCCATATAGCTTCTCCTTTCTGAGGGTTTCCAAAACTATCCTCAAATGCTGCTCGTGTTCTTCCTTGGTCTTCGAATAGATCAGAATGTCGTCAATGAAGACAACGACAAACTGGTCCAGGTATTTGTGGAAGACCTTGTTCATGAGATTCATGAACACTGCTGGGGCATTGGTAAGACCAAAGGGCATGACCAAGAATTCAAATTGTCCATACTTGGTGTTGAATGCCGTCTTTGGAATATCTTCCTTCCTCACCTTGATTTGATGGTAACCCGATCTGAGGTCTATCTTCGAGAAAACCTTAGCTCCACTCAGCTGGTCGAAGAGATCGTCGATCCGGGGCAGCGGGTACTTGTTCTTGATAGTGATGTTGTTCAATGCCCGGTAGTCTATGCACATTCTAACTGTCCCATCCTTCTTGGGTACAAACAAGACTGGTGCTCCCCAGGGTGAGGCACCGGTCCTGATGAATCCTTGCGCCTGAAGCTCGTCAATTTGGTCTTTTATCTCCTTGGACTCCTTGGGATTCACTCGGTAGCAGCGTTGGGAGATTGGTGCTGCGCCAGGTATAAGATCGATCGAGAATTCCACATCTCGATCAGGGGGTAGCCCTGGAAGATTGTCTGGGAAGACGTCTATAAATTCCGCTATGAGAGGATGAGGGGGTCCGGTTTCTTCAGTGATGGATGTGTAGGACACACATTCCACGCCTTCAGGTGCTCGAATCACTTTGAGTTTAGGCCACCACGTCACTGAAAACATGTCACGACCCGATCCCAATAATCTGGGTCCAGTCGGATCATGCCCAGCCTGCACCGTTGTGAGACGGCGGCAGTAAGCTGTATCAATCCATAGTAACACACAGACATCCAGAATACATGAAGGAAATTCAACTTTTATTGCTAAGTCTGAGAGAAATCCTTTTTACAATCAAAACAAAACATGGTCCAGGGTTATTACTTCAACCCTGCTTATTACAATTTGGAAACAAAAGGGGAAACACTAAACATCGGCCTCCTGGCTAGGTTCAGCTAGGGCTTCAGAACTCTGGTCCGGACCATAAAAGGTGTCATACTCATCATCGTCACCGCAATCACCTAAAATTGTTGATCTCCAGTCAGGAGGGAGCAAGAACATATATCCAATTCCAGCATCTTAACGATAATTAAAATGATGCAATGAAATAGTGTTGAATAATATTTATATTTTTGTATGCAACAAATATGAGACAAGAACAGTAAATGTCGATGAAGCAATGATGACAAACTACAATCACTAAAGTGTTTTGAGAAAGGTAGCATCCCGTGGCCGGCTGGGGTTGGAGGCAATCTGTGTTCGCGTGAACACGGTGCGGCGTCAGTCCAGTGAGGTTGGACTTCAGCTATCCACAATGAGGCAATAAGGGGGCTTTGACCACGGGTGCTAACTTTTCTCCCCAGTTCCCAAGGCAGGAAGCGCATCACTCACAGTATTCCATCCATCCTGGATCATTCGGAGTTGGAGATTGGGCCAAGTCTTACAGTACCAGAGCAGCCAGTGAGAATCATAGACCTGTATGGGCCACCACTGAAAACATGTCACGACCCGATCCCAATAATCTGGGTCCAGTCGGATCATGCCCAGCCTGCACCGTTGTGAGACGGCGGCAGTAAGCTGTATCAATCCATAGTAACACACAGACATCCAGAATACATGAAGGAAATTCAACTTTTATTGCTAAGTCTGAGAGAAATCCTTTTTACAATCAAAACAAAACATGGTCCAGGGTTATTACTTCAACCCTGCTTATTACAATTTGGAAACAAAAGGGGAAACACTAAACATCGGCCTCCTGGCTAGGTTCAGCTAGGGCTTCAGAACTCTGGTCCGGACCATAAAAGGTGTCATACTCATCATCGTCACCGCAATCACCTAAAATTGTTGATCTCCAGTCAGGAGGGAGCAAGAACATATATCCAATTCCAGCATCTTAACGATAATTAAAATGATGCAATGAAATAGTGTTGAACAATATTTATATTTTTGTATGCAACAAATATGAGACAAGAACAGTAAATGTCGATGAAGCAATGATGACAAACTACAATCACTAAAGTGTTTTGAGAAAGGTAGCATCCCGTGGCCGGCTGGGGTTGGAGGCAATCTGTGTTCGCGTGAACACGGTGCGGCGTCAGTCCAGTGAGGTTGGACTTCAGCTATCCACAATGAGGCAATAAGGGGGCTTTGACCACGGGTGCTAACTTTTCTCCCCAGTTCCCAAGGCAATAGTCAATGAGTCAATGAGTCAATGAGTCAATCAATCAGTCAATCAGTCGGTTCCGTGAAATCAAGTGTCATCTCAATATATCTATATGACATGCAACATATTTAATTACAACTAAAATACCAGTTTTGAATTATATGAAACTTGCCTGGAGTTGGTTTGGTGACGCGAGTGAGAAGTCGCGACGGTCTTAACCTTAGTTACAGGGACCTACAATCATTAATAATCTGATTTTAGAATTAAGTCAGAGGGTTTTAATCTGACTTGATTAGTTAACTAAGTTAATGATTTAAATCCAACGATCGAAAAATAGTAATAATTTGTATTAGTGATTTAGTAAAACAAAACCCTTTTTAATAATAATAAAACTTTATTTATTTTATCGTAGAAAAATATTTTATGGTAAAATGTCGTTTTGTTTCTGATAGGGAAATAGGAAAGAACGATTTTAATAAAAATAATATCGTTTGTTTTTAGCAATTAGTTTATCAGAGAAATAATATTTTGGAAAACATATTATATTTTGAACACTGAAAATCGTTTCAGAATTATATATTAAATAATTACCAATTAGTATTTAAATACTAAAAATCATTTCGGAAATTATCTATTAAATAATTACTACTTTTAAATACTGAAAATCATTTCAGAAATTACCTATTAAATAATTACTACTAGTATTTAAATACTGAAAATCATTTCAGAAATTATCTATTACATAATTATTAACTTACGTAATATATTTAATAAGGTTTTTTATTTTATTATATATATATAATTAATATACGTATTGAGGATCGTTGCATTAAATCGTAAATTAGCTAACAATCAAGACTAACAATCCTTAAACTACTAATTAACCATAATCTACCAATTCTAAGCTATCCCGGGATTGACAGAGCTTTATTCTGTCAGTCCCGGTCGGACAGGGTAGCGGTTTGGAAAGGACAGGCGCTCGGATAGGGGCACCTACCGGGAAGCTGAAGGAGGAGCACCGAGGGGAGGCCTCGGACTCGGGATCGGGGTATTTCGGGTCCGACACGCGGTTCTGCGTCCTGGACGCGTGTCCAGTGCGTTCGGGCTGTGTCCTGCGTATCCGGTGCTGTGTCCGGGGCTCGGGGAAGCTGGCCGTCGGTCGGCGAGGTCGGGCCGGGGCTGCGGCGGCTCAGCCGAGGGGCGGCGAGGTCACCGGCGGCGTCGAGGGGCTCTGGATAGCCGGCGGAGGGGAAAACAGCCGCGGGGAGGAGAGCTCGGCGGGTGGAGCGGCGCGCGTGGCTGGCCGCGCAGGGAGGCGCCGGGGCTGGCCGTGCAGGGAGGCGCCGGGGGCTGTCGCTGGAAGTGGCTGCCGGAGTCGACGTTCTAGGGTTAGGGTTTAGTTTTTGGGGGGGGAGAGAAGAGGAAGGGGGAAGGAATATATAGGGGGTTCGAGGGGCTCAGCCGGGGTCGACGTGGCCGTCGAAGGAGGAGGCGGACGTGGGGGCGTGGACGCGCGCGTTTAGCGGCGCCGGCGGCGGGATCGCAGCGTCGTGGGGTGACCGGGTGACAGGGGCGGGTTCCGGGTCCCGGGTCGGGCGCGGATCCGGTCAGACCGACCCGCCCGACCCGCTATGGCACTGGCCGGGCTGGGCTGGAAATACCCAATGGGCTCGGCCCACTGGGCCGGGCCGGGCCCAAAAGCCTATAATAATAATAATAAAAACAATAATAATAATAATAATATAAATATAATAACAGAATTAATTAATTAATTATAAAAATAGTTTTTAGGCTTTTAAAAATAGGTCTGAGGCCCAATAAAATCCCAGAAAATTACCCCAAGTCCAGTTTTCTATTTTATACCCAAAAATGTTATTTTCATGATATTTTAATATTATTTATTAACAATTAAAAATCCTTTATTAATTGAAAACCTTGATTTTAATTACCGAAAATTCACAGAAAATGGGAAAAATCCAAGATTTAATAATTTGAAAATTCAGGGGTTTACAACCTACCCAACTTATAAAAATTTCGTCCTCGAAATTTACTACAATAGAGGGGAGAACAGGGTAAACATGCCTTAAAACAGATGAGGGTACTTCTGCCTCATCTCAGCCTCTCGTTCCCAGGTGGATTCGCCTGGGGAGTGGTGGAGCCACTGAACTTTGACCAGTGGAATCACGGTGTTCCGCAACTGCTTTTCCATACGGTCTATGATTCTCACTGGCTGCTCTGGTACTGTAAGACTTGGCCCAATCTCCAACTCCGAATGATCCAGGATGTGGCTCGGGTCCGGAATGTAACGCCTCAGCTGCGATACATGGAAAACATTGTGCACGCCTTCAAGATTAGGTGGTAACGCCACTCTGTATGCCACCTCTCCAACTCTGCTCAATATCTCGAATGGGCCGATATACCTGGGACTAAGTTTCCCAGCTCTGCCAAAACGGATAGTTCCTCTGGTGGGGGAGATCTTGACGAAGACGCTATTACCTGCTTCGAACTCCACAAGTCGGCGACGGCTGTCCGCCCAATGTTTCTGACGATCTTGAGCCACCCGAAGTCTGTCTCTGATCACCTTGACTTTTTCAGCCGCATCTGTAATCATCTCAGGTCCCAGCATGACTCGTTCTCCTACGTCGTCCCAAGCCAAGGGAGTGCGGCAGCGACGTCCATACAGAGCCTCAAAAGGAGTCATGCGGATGCTGGCCTGGTAGCTGTTGTTGTAAGCAAACTCTACCAAGTGTAGGTGGTCCTCCCATGATCCTCCAAAATCCAGGACGCAAGATCTCAGCATATCCTCTAACGTCTGGATGGTTCTCTCTGACTGTCCGTCAGTTTGTGGGTGATACGCAGTGCTGAACTTCAGTTGGGTCCCCAGACTCTCTTGCAAGCTCTTCCAGAAGTGAGAAGTAAAGCGGCTGTCTCGGTCTGATACAATGCTCATAGGAACTCCATGTATCCGGACGATTTGTCTCATGTATAGGGCAGCTAACTTCTCGGTGGATGAACCAACCTTGAAGGGAATGAAGTGGGCAGACTTAGTCAATCTGTCTACGATCACCCAAATAGCGTCCTTCCCTCCTTGGGATCGAGGCAATCCTGACACAAAATCCATAGTGATGTGCTCCCATTTCCATTCTGGAATGGGCAGTGGCTGAAGAAGTCCTGCTGGTCTTTGTCTATCTGCTTTCACCTGCTGACAGATCAAGCATCTGCCAACGAATTTTGAGACATCCTTCTTCATTCCATACCACCATACGTGCTCCCGTATATCTCGGTACATCTTATTTGCTCCAGGGTGGATGGAATACTGTGAGTGATGCGCTTCCTGCATCAGCTGTTCCCTCAATTCACCAGCAGGTACACAAAGTCTGGTGCCATTCCTCAGTGTTCCGTCGTCTGAAATAGAGAATCCCTCCAGTGTGCTAGCTAACACCTGGTCCCTGAGCTTGCACAATACTCCGTCCTCGAATTGAGTTTCCTTGATTTTGTCCATCAAGCTAGATTGTACTTGCAAATGCATCATGGGGAAGTCAACATAGGCTAAGAATTAATTAGAACACAAAAGTCTGTCGAGAAGCACCCTGCCTCCACATAGTTCTACTCTTTCACCCTGCCCCGGCGAAAGAGTAGAGATATACACGGACCACAAAAGTCTCAAGTATGTCTTTACACAGAAGGAGCTCAACATGCGTCAGAGACGATGGTTGGAGCTCATGAAGGACTTTGATATCAGCCTGCAGTACCATCCCGGAAAGGCTAATGTGGTCGCCGACGCACTTAGTCGATATCCGATGGCGATGTTCTTGACGACAGATCGGTACCTACTGGAGGACATGGAAAAGCTGGGTTTAGAACTCGTATTGCCTGCAGAGGAAATGAAGAAGCTTGGACGGGAAGCAATAGTACCCGGCGTTGACTTCCCCATGATGCATTTGCAAGTACAATCTAGCTTGATGGACAAAATCAAGGAAACTCAATTCGAGGACGGAGTATTGTGCAAGCTCAGGGACCAGGTGTTAGCTGGCACACTGGAGGGATTCTCTATTTCAGACGACGGAACACTGAGGAATGGCACCAGACTTTGTGTACCTGCTGGTGAATTGAGGGAACAGCTGATGCAGGAAGCGCATCACTCACAGTATTCCATCCACCCTGGAGCAAATAAGATGTACCGAGATATACGGGAGCACGTATGGTGGTATGGAATGAAGAAGGATGTCTCAAAATTCGTTGGCAGATGCTTGATCTGTCAGCAGGTGAAAGCAGATAGACAAAGACCAGCAGGACTTCTTCAGCCACTGCCCATTCCAGAATGGAAATGGGAGCACATCACTATGGATTTTGTGTCAGGATTGCCTCGATCCCAAGGAGGGAAGGACGCTATTTGGGTGATCGTAGACAGATTGACTAAGTCTGCCCACTTCATTCCCTTCAAGGTTGGTTTATCCACCGAGAAGTTAGCTGCCCTATACATGAGACAAATCGTCCGGATACATGGAGTTCCTGTGAGCATTGTATCAGACCGAGACAGCCGCTTTACTTCTCACTTCTGGAAGAGCTTGCAAGAGAGTCTGGGGACCCAACTGAAGTTCAGCACTGCGTATCACCCACAAACTGACGGACAGTCAGAGAGAACCATCCAGACGTTAGAGGATATGCTGAGATCTTGCGTCCTGGATTTTGGAGGATCATGGGAGGACCACCTACACTTGGTAGAGTTTGCTTACAACAACAGCTACCAGGCCAGCATCCGCATGACTCCTTTTGAGGCTCTGTATGGACGTCGCTGCCGCACTCCCTTGGCTTGGGACGACGTAGGAGAACGAGTCATGCTGGGACCTGAGATGATTACAGATGCGGCTGAAAAAGTCAAGGTGATCAGAGACAGACTTCGGGTGGCTCAAGATCGTCAGAAACATTGGGCGGACAGCCGTCGCCGACTTGTGGAGTTCGAAGCAGGTAATAGCGTCTTCGTCAAGATCTCCCCCACCAGAGGAACTATCCGTTTTGGCAGAGCTGGGAAACTTAGTCCCAGGTATATCGGCCCATTCGAGATATTGAGCAGAGTTGGAGAGGTGGCATACAGAGTGGCGTTACCACCTAATCTTGAAGGCGTGCACAACGTTTTCCATGTATCGCAGCTGAGGCGTTACATTCCGGACCCGAGCCACATCCTGGATCATTCGGAGTTGGAGATTGGGCCAAGTCTTACAGTACCAGAGCAGCCAGTGAGAATCATAGACCGTATGGAAAAGCAGTTGCGGAACACCGTGATTCCACTGGTCAAAGTTCAGTGGCTCCACCACTCCCCAGGCGAATCCACCTGGGAACGAGAGGCTGAGATGAGGCAGAAGTACCCTCATCTGTTTTAAGGCATGTTTACCCTGTTCTCCCCTCTATTGTAGTAAATTTCGAGGACGAAATTTTTATAAGTTGGGTAGGTTGTAAACCCCCTGAATTTTCAAATTATTAAATTTTGGATTTTTCCCATTTTCTGTGAATTTTCGGTAATTAAAATCAAGGTTTTCAATTAATAAAGGATTTTTAATTGTTAATAAATAATATTAAAATATCATGAAAATAACATTTTTGGGTATAAAATAGAAAACTGGACTTGGGGTAATTTTCTGGGATTTTATTGGGCCTCAGACCTATTTTTAAAAGCCTAAAAACTATTTTTATAATTAATTAATTAATTCTGTTATTATATTTATATTTATATTATTATTATTGTTTTTATTATTATTATTATAGGCTTTTGGGCCCGGCCCGGCCCAGTGGGCCGAGCCCATTGGGTATTTCCAGCCCAGCCCGGCCAGTGCCATAGCGGGTCGGGCGGGTCGGTCTGACCGGATCCGCGCCCGACCCGGAACCCGCCCCTGTCACCCGGTCACCCCACGACGCTGCGATCCCGCCGCCGGCGCCGCTAAACGCGCGCGTCCACGCCCCCACGTCCGCCTCCTCCTTCGACGGCCACGTCGACCCCGGCTGAGCCCCTCGAACCCCCTATATATTCCTTCCCCCTTCCTCTTCTTCCACCCCCCAAAAACTAAACCCTAACCCTAGAACGTCGACTCCGGCAGCCACTTCCAGCGACAGCCCCCGGCGCCTCCCTGCACGGCCAGCCCCGGCGCCTCCCTGCGCGGCCAGCCACGCGCGCCGCTCCACCCGCCGAGCTCTCCTCCCCGCGGCTGTTTTCCCCTCCGCCGGCTATCCAGAGCCCCTCGACGCCGCCGGTGACCTCGCCGCCCCTCGGCTGAGCCGCCGCAGCCCCGGCCCGACCTCGCCGACCGACGGCCAGCTTCCCCGAGCCCCGGACACAGCACCGGATACGCAGGACACAGCCCGAACGCACTGGACACGCGTCCAGGACGCAGAACCGCGTGTCGGACCCGAAATACCCCGATCCCGAGTCCGAGGCCTCCCCTCGGTGCTCCTCCTTCAGCTTCCCGGTAGGTGCCCCTATCCGAGCGCCTGTCCTTTCCAAACCGCTACCCTGTCCGACCGGGACTGACAGAATAAAGCTCTGTCAATCCCGGGATAGCTTAGAATTGGTAGATTATGGTTAATTAGTAGTTTAAGGATTGTTAGTCTTGATTGTTAGCTAATTTACGATTTAATGCAACGATCCTCAATACGTATATTAATTATATATATATAATAAAATAAAAAACCTTATTAAATATATTACGTAAGTTAATAATTATGTAATAGATAATTTCTGAAATGATTTTCAGTATTTAAATACTAGTAGTAATATTTAATAGGTAATTTCTGAAATGATTTTCAGTATTTAAAAGTAGTAATTATTTAATAGATAATTTCCGAAATAATTTTTAGTATTTAAATACTAATTGGTAATTATTTAATATATAATTCTGAAACGATTTTCAGTGTTCAAAATATAATATGTTTTCCAAAATATTATTTCTCTGATAAACTAATTGCTAAAAACAAACGATATTATTTTTATTAAAATCGTTCTTTCCTATTTCCCTATCAGAAACAAAACGACATTTTACCATAAAATATTTTTCTACGATAAAATAAATAAAGTTTTATTATTATTAAAAAGGGTTTTGTTTTACTAAATCACTAATACAAATTATTACTATTTTTCGATCGTTGGATTTAAATCATTAACTTAGTTAACTAATCAAGTCAGATTAAAACCCTCTGACTTAATTCTAAAATCAGATTATTAATGATTGTAGGTCCCTGTAACTAAGGTTAAGACCGTCGCGACTTCTCACTCGCGTCACCAAACCAACTCCAGGCAAGTTTCATATAATTCAAAACTGGTATTTTAGTTGTAATTAAATATGTTGCATGTCATATAGATATATTGAGATGACACTTGATTTCACGGAACCGACTGATTGACTGATTGATTGACTCATTGACTCATTGACTATTGCCTTGGGAACTGGGGAGAAAAGTTAGCACCCGTGGTCAAAGCCCCCTTATTGCCTCATTGTGGATAGCTGAAGTCCAACCTCACTGGACTGACGCCGCACCGTGTTCACGCGAACACAGATTGCCTCCAACCCCAGCCGGCCACGGGATGCTACCTTTCTCAAAACACTTTAGTGATTGTAGTTTGTCATCATTGCTTCATCGACATTTACTGTTCTTGTCTCATATTTGTTGCATACAAAAATATAAATATTGTTCAACACTATTTCATTGCATCATTTTAATTATCGTTAAGATTCTGGAATTGGATATATGTTCTTGCTCCCTCCTGACTGGAGATCAACAATTTTAGGTGATTGCGGTGACGATGATGAGTATGACACCTTTTATGGTCCTGACCAGAGTTCTGAAGCCCTAGCTGAACCTAGCCAGGAGGCCGATGTTTAGTGTTTCCCCTTTTGTTTCCAAATTGTAATAAGCAGGGTTGAAGTAATAACCCTGGACCATGTTTTGTTTTGATTGTAAAAAGGATTTCTCTCAGACTTAGCAATAAAAGTTGAATTTCCTTCATGTATTCTGGATGTCTGTGTGTTACTATGGATTGATACAGCTTACTGCCGCCGTCTCACAACGGTGCAGGCTGGGCATGATCCGACTGGACCCAGATTATTGGGATCGGGTCGTGACATGTTTTCAGTGGTGGCCCATGCAGGTCCAGTTTACAACCTTTGGTCTAGTCAACTTAGGCTTGCCAAACAAACCGACTTGCCTTTGACTCTAGGTTTAGTATGACTTTAGGAAAACAGACTCTAGAAACAATTAGAACACTTAGAATTCTTGAGAAAAATTTCTACCTGTCACATCATAGGACCAAATTCTTCTATCTATACATATGTACAATTATTTTTGCTTGCTTATAGAACATAGGTTACCTTGCTTATGCTTGCTTCCTAAACCTTCCAGAAGATGGCACGAGGGAAGACAACCCGTTCCGGCCCAGCCGAAGAAGAGGATTCGTCTTCTGAGCACACCCCGAATCAAGCTCAGTCGGACCCCTCTCCGTTGCAGCTCACAGATCGCCCCCATGCTGCAAGAGCTCCCCGCGCTGCCTACACTTCAGTAGTGCATGCAGCTCCACCCATTCCTCCCAGGACCACATCGATTCCAGCCGATGTGACTCCTCCTGTTGCACCACCTGTGCCGGTGGACCCCGCTGAACTCGTAGGCCTGCTACGAGGAGTTCTTGAAGCCCAGAGGGCCCAAGCAGAAGCAAATCGCGAGCAGACCGCGATTATGAGAGAGGGCATGGAGAACGCCCATAATGTAGCCATGGCAGCGCTAGGCACACCCCGGTCAGAACAGGAACCTGCCAAGGTAATTAAGGATTTAAAAGCTTGGATACCATTAATGAATTTCTAGTCTAACCACAAACCTGTTATCCAGGTAAAGGTTGGAACGGTGGAAAACTTTAAGAAGTTGGACCCGCGTCCCTTCAAGGGGACCGAAGGCATCATCTACGCAGACGAGTGGCTAGATGATATGGAGCGACTCCTCAGCGTCGCTCGACTCCCAGACGACCTCATGGTTGAGGCCGTAGCACTCCAGCTGAGAGACTTGGCCAACATTTGGTACCGCAACGAGCCAAGATTTCAAGCTGGAGGGATCTCCTGGCGGCTATTCAAGAAGCAATTCAAGCGGAAGTTCTTTCCAGAGGCTGCCCTCGAAGCTATGGGAAGACAGTTTCAAGATCTGAAGCAAGGAGACCGCACAATTGAAGAATATGCGGCTGAGTTCAACAGGCTTGGCAGGTTTGCAAGCCACCTAGTGGACAATCCTGTGGAACGTGCTAAGAAGTTCCGGCACGGGCTACGTGAAGAGATCCGCACCTTAGTAGCTGCTAACGGTGCGAAGACTTATGACAAGATGTTGAAGGTGGCCCAAGATGTAGAGGCCAGTGCACCTGCTCGACCCAAGAGGGAGCATCCAGGGTCAAGCAACAGCTATCAGGGCAACAACAAGAGGCACAACAACAACAACAATAGGCCCTCCTATCCCCAGCAGTCCCAGCAACAACAGCCAGCAGCGGCCAACAAAGCGCATCAGTACAACCAACCAAAGGCGGTCAACTGCGTCTACTGCAAAAGGCCAGGTCATACCGCAGAGATCTGCAGGAAGAAATTGGGACACTGCCTTGCTTGTGGATCTGCCACCCATCAAGTGAAGGACTGCCCCACAGCATACAACAAAACTGGAGCTGGACAGCAGAGAGGTCCACTGCCTACTCAGCAGCAGCGCTACAACCAGCACAGAGCCGGGCAAGCTTTTGCCTTGACTGTGGAAGAGCCAGAAGCTGAACCCGAGGCGGAAGGAGATGTCATCGCAGGTTCCATTCTACTTCATTCGCACCCTGCCTTAGCATTATTTGATTCTGGAGCATCACACAGTTTTATATCTGCAAACTTCATTTCTGCACACCATCTAGTTACTGGCATAAGTAAGATAATCTGTAGAGTTATGACTGGTGGAGGACCAATACCCATTAGTGAGACTTGTAGCTGCCCAGTCACTATCTCAGGACTTGAGTTTCAGACTCAGTTCCTAATAATGCCTCTGCCAAACTATGACGTAGTCTTGGGCATGGATTGGCTTAGTCAACATCATGCTCTGATAGACTGTCGAGAAGGCTGCGTAACTCTAGATCCACCTGGAGGACCTAAACTCAAAGTGATTCGAGCACCTGAAGGCGTGGAATGTGTGTCCTACACATCCATCACTGAAGAAACCGGACCCCCTCATCCTCTCATAGCGGAATTTATAGACGTCTTCCCAGACAATCTTCCAGGGCTACCCCCTGATCGAGATGTGGAATTCTCGATCGATCTTATACCTGGCGCAGCACCAATCTCCCAACGCTGCTACCGAGTGAATCCCAAGGAGTCCAAGGAGATGAAAGACCAAATTGACGAGCTTCAGGCGCAAGGATTCATCAGGACCGGTGCCTCACCCTGGGGAGCACCAGTCTTGTTTGTACCCAAGAAGGATGGGACAGTTAGAATGTGCATAGACTACCGGGCATTGAACAACATCACTATCAAGAACAAGTACCCGCTGCCCCGGATCGACGATCTCTTCGACCAGCTGAGTGGAGCTAAGGTTTTCTCGAAGATAGACCTCAGATCGGGTTACCATCAAATCAAGGTGAGGAAGGAAGATATTCCAAAGACGGCATTCAACACCAAGTATGGACAATTTGAATTCTTGGTCATGCCCTTTGGTCTTACCAATGCCCCAGCAGTGTTCATGAATCTCATGAACAAGGTCTTCCACAAATACCTGGACCAGTTTGTCGTTGTCTTCATTGACGACATTCTGATCTATTCGAAGACCAAGGAAGAACACGAGCAGCATTTGAGGATAGTTTTGGAAACCCTCAGAAAGGAGAAGCTATATGGAAAATTGTCCAAGTGTGAATTCTTCTTAGACAAGGTGGACTTTCTCGGCCACGTTGTCACAGGAGAAGGCATATCAGTGGACCCCAAGAAGATAGCTGCCGTGGAAACATGGAATACTCCCAGGTCAGTTGCAGAGATCAGAAGCTTCTTGGGCTTAGCTGGATATTACAGAAAATTCGTGAAGGATTTTGCAAAAATTGCTGAGCCCATGACCAAGCTAACCAGGAAGAATGAAGAGTTCGTCTGGACCGAAGCGTGCCAGGCGTCATTTGAAGAGCTGAAGAGAAGGCTAACAACAGCACCAATTTTGTCGCTACCCTCAGGATCAGGAGGATTCTCAATTTATAGCGACGCGTCCGGCAAAGGATTAGGATGTGTGCTCCAGCAACATGGAAAGGTAATTGCTTATGCTTCCCGGCAATTACGGACTCATGAGAAGAACTACCCGACTCATGACCTGGAGCTAGCAGCAGTCATCTTCGCCTTGAAGCTGTGGAAGCACTACCTGTACGGCGAAAGAGTAGAGATATACACGGACCACAAAAGTCTCAAGTATGTCTTTACACAGAAGGAGCTCAACATGCGTCAGAGACGATGGTTGGAGCTCATGAAGGACTTTGATATCAGCCTGCAGTACCATCCCGGAAAGGCTAATGTGGTCGCCGACGCACTTAGTCGATATCCGATGGCGATGTTCTTGACGACAGATCGGTACCTACTGGAGGACATGGAAAAGCTGGGTTTAGAACTCGTATTGCCTGCAGAGGAAATGAAGAAGCTTGGACGGGAAGCAATAGTACCCGGCGTTGACTTCCCCATGATGCATTTGCAAGTACAATCTAGCTTGATGGACAAAATCAAGGAAACTCAATTCGAGGACGGAGTATTGTGCAAGCTCAGGGACCAGGTGTTAGCTGGCACACTGGAGGGATTCTCTATTTCAGACGACGGAACACTGAGGAATGGCACCAGACTTTGTGTACCTGCTGGTGAATTGAGGGAACAGCTGATGCAGGAAGCGCATCACTCACAGTATTCCATCCACCCTGGAGCAAATAAGATGTACCGAGATATACGGGAGCACGTATGGTGGTATGGAATGAAGAAGGATGTCTCAAAATTCGTTGGCAGATGCTTGATCTGTCAGCAGGTGAAAGCAGATAGACAAAGACCAGCAGGACTTCTTCAGCCACTGCCCATTCCAGAATGGAAATGGGAGCACATCACTATGGATTTTGTGTCAGGATTGCCTCGATCCCAAGGAGGGAAGGACGCTATTTGGGTGATCGTAGACAGATTGACTAAGTCTGCCCACTTCATTCCCTTCAAGGTTGGTTTATCCACCGAGAAGTTAGCTGCCCTATACATGAGACAAATCGTCCGGATACATGGAGTTCCTGTGAGCATTGTATCAGACCGAGACAGCCGCTTTACTTCTCACTTCTGGAAGAGCTTGCAAGAGAGTCTGGGGACCCAACTGAAGTTCAGCACTGCGTATCACCCACAAACTGACGGACAGTCAGAGAGAACCATCCAGACGTTAGAGGATATGCTGAGATCTTGCGTCCTGGATTTTGGAGGATCATGGGAGGACCACCTACACTTGGTAGAGTTGCTTACAACAACAGCTACCAGGCCAGCATCCGCATGACTCCTTTTGAGGCTCTGTATGGACGTCGCTGCCGCACTCCCTTGGCTTGGGACGACGTAGGAGAACGAGTCATGCTGGGACCTGAGATGATTACAGATGCGGCTGAAAAAGTCAAGGTGATCAGAGACAGACTTCGGGTGGCTCAAGATCGTCAGAAACATTGGGCGGACAGCCGTCGCCGACTTGTGGAGTTCGAAGCAGGTAATAGCGTCTTCGTCAAGATCTCCCCCACCAGAGGAACTATCCGTTTTGGCAGAGCTGGGAAACTTAGTCCCAGGTATATCGGCCCATTCGAGATATTGAGCAGAGTTGGAGAGGTGGCATACAGAGTGGCGTTACCACCTAATCTTGAAGGCGTGCACAACGTTTTCCATGTATCGCAGCTGAGGCGTTACATTCCGGACCCGAGCCACATCCTGGATCATTCGGAGTTGGAGATTGGGCCAAGTCTTACAGTACCAGAGCAGCCAGTGAGAATCATAGACCGTATGGAAAAGCAGTTGCGGAACACCGTGATTCCACTGGTCAAAGTTCAGTGGCTCCACCACTCCCCAGGCGAATCCACCTGGGAACGAGAGGCTGAGATGAGGCAGAAGTACCCTCATCTGTTTTAAGGCATGTTTACCCTGTTCTCCCCTCTATTGTAGTAAATTTCGAGGACGAAATTTTTATAAGTTGGGTAGGTTGTAAACCCCCTGAATTTTCAAATTATTAAATTTTGGATTTTTCCCATTTTCTGTGAATTTTCGGTAATTAAAATCAAGGTTTTCAATTAATAAAGGATTTTTAATTGTTAATAAATAATATTAAAATATCATGAAAATAACATTTTTGGGTATAAAATAGAAAACTGGACTTGGGGTAATTTTCTGGGATTTTATTGGGCCTCAGACCTATTTTTAAAAGCCTAAAAACTATTTTTATAATTAATTAATTAATTCTGTTATTATATTTATATTTATATTATTATTATTGTTTTTATTATTATTATTATAGGCTTTTGGGCCCGGCCCGGCCCAGTGGGCCGAGCCCATTGGGTATTTCCAGCCCAGCCCGGCCAGTGCCATAGCGGGTCGGGCGGGTCGGTCTGACCGGATCCGCGCCCGACCCGGGACCCGGAACCCGCCCCTGTCACCCGGTCACCCCACGACGCTGCGATCCCGCCGCCGGCGCCGCTAAACGCGCGCGTCCACGCCCCCACGTCCGCCTCCTCCTTCGACGGCCACGTCGACCCCGGCTGAGCCCCTCGAACCCCCTATATATTCCTTCCCCCTTCCTCTTCTTCCACCCCCCAAAAACTAAACCCTAACCCTAGAACGTCGACTCCGGCAGCCACTTCCAGCGACAGCCCCCGGCGCCTCCCTGCACGGCCAGCCCCGGCGCCTCCCTGCGCGGCCAGCCACGCGCGCCGTTCCACCCGCCGAGCTCTCCTCCCCGCGGCTGTTTTCCCCTCCGCCGGCTATCCAGAGCCCCTCGACGCCGCCGGTGACCTCGCCGCCCCTCGGCTGAGCCGCCGCAGCCCCGGCCCGACCTCGCCGACCGACGGCCAGCTTCCCCGAGCCCCGGACACAGCACCGGATACGCAGGACACAGCCCGAACGCACTGGACACGCGTCCAGGACGCAGAACCGCGTGTCGGACCCGAAATACCCCGATCCCGAGTCCGAGGCCTCCCCTCGGTGCTCCTCCTTCAGCTTCCCGGTAGGTGCCCCTATCCGAGCGCCTGTCCTTTCCAAACCGCTACCCTGTCCGACCGGGACTGACAGAATAAAGCTCTGTCAATCCCGGGATAGCTTAGAATTGGTAGATTATGGTTAATTAGTAGTTTAAGGATTGTTAGTCTTGATTGTTAGCTAATTTACGATTTAATGCAACGATCCTCAATACGTATATTAATTATATATATATAATAAAATAAAAAACCTTATTAAATATATGTTTTCAGTTTACAACCTGCATGGGCCACCACTGAAAACATGTCACGACCCGATCCCAATAATCTGGGTCCAGTCGGATCATGCCCAGCCTGCACCGTTGTGAGACGGCGGCAGTAAGCTGTATCAATCCATAGTAACACACAGACATCCAGAATACATGAAGAAAATTCAACTTTTATTGCTAAGTCTGAGAGAAATCCTTTTTACAATCAAAACAAAACATGGTCCAGGGTTATTACTTCAACCCTGCTTATTACAATTTGGAAACAAAAGGGGAAACACTAAACATCGGCCTCCTGGCTAGGTTCAGCTAGGGCTTCAGAACTCTGGTCAGGACCATAAAAGGTGTCATACTCATCATCGTCACCGCAATCACCTAAAATTGTTGATCTCCAGTCAGGAGGGAGCAAGAACATATATCCAATTCCAGAATCTTAACGATAATTAAAATACCAGTTTTGAATTATATGAAACTTGCCTGGAGTTGGTTTGGTGACGCGAGTGAGAAGTCGCGACGGTCTTAACCTTAGTTACAGGGACCTACAATCATTAATAATCTGATTTTAGAATTAAGTCAGAGGGTTTTAATCTGACTTGATTAGTTAACTAAGTTAATGATTTAAATCCAACGATCGAAAAATAGTAATAATTTGTATTAGTGATTTAGTAAAACAAAACCCTTTTTAATAATAATAAAACTTTATTTATTTTATCGTAGAAAAATATTTTATGGTAAAATGTCGTTTTGTTTCTGATAGGGAAATAGGAAAGAACGATTTTAATAAAAATAATATCGTTTGTTTTTAGCAATTAGTTTATCAGAGAAATAATATTTTGGAAAACATATTATATTTTGAACACTGAAAATCGTTTCAGAATTATATATTAAATAATTACCAATTAGTATTTAAATACTAAAAATTATTTCGGAAATTATCTATTAAATAATTACTACTTTTAAATACTGAAAATCATTTCAGAAATTACCTATTAAATAATTACTACTAGTATTTAAATACTGAAAATCATTTCAGAAATTATCTATTACATAATTATTAACTTACGTAATATATTTAATAAGGTTTTTTATTTTATTATATATATATAATTAATATACGTATTGAGGATCGTTGCATTAAATCGTAAATTAGCTAACAATCAAGACTAACAATCCTTAAACTACTAATTAACCATAATCTACCAATTCTAAGCTATCCCGGGATTGACAGAGCTTTATTCTGTCAGTCCCGGTCGGACAGGGTAGCGGTTTGGAAAGGACAGGCGCTCGGATAGGGGCACCTACCGGGAAGCTGAAGGAGGAGCACCGAGGGGAGGCCTCGGACTCGGGATCGGGGTATTTCGGGTCCGACACGCGGTTCTGCGTCCTGGACGCGTGTCCAGTGCGTTCGGGCTGTGTCCTGCGTATCCGGTGCTGTGTCCGGGGCTCGGGGAAGCTGGCCGTCGGTCGGCGAGGTCGGGCCGGGGCTGCGGCGGCTCAGCCGAGGGGCGGCGAGGTCACCGGCGGCGTCGAGGGGCTCTGGATAGCCGGCGGAGGGGAAAACAGCCGCGGGGAGGAGAGCTCGGCGGGTGGAGCGGCGCGCGTGGCTGGCCGCGCAGGGATCGCAGCGTCGTGGGGTGACCGGGTGACAGGGGCGGGTTCCGGGTCCCGGGTCGGGCGCGGATCCGGTCAGACCGACCCGCCCGACCCGCTATGGCACTGGCCGGGCTGGGCTGGAAATACCCAATGGGCTCGGCCCACTGGGCCGGGCCGGGCCCAAAAGCCTATAATAATAATAATAAAAACAATAATAATAATATAAATATAAATATAATAACAGAATTAATTAATTAATTATAAAAATAGTTTTTAGGCTTTTAAAAATAGGTCTGAGGCCCAATAAAATCCCAGAAAATTACCCCAAGTCCAGTTTTCTATTTTATACCCAAAAATGTTATTTTCATGATATTTTAATATTATTTATTAACAATTAAAAATCCTTTATTAATTGAAAACCTTGATTTTAATTACCGAAAATTCACAGAAAATGGGAAAAATCCAAAATTTAATAATTTGAAAATTCAGGGGGTTTACAACCTACCCAACTTATAAAAATTTCGTCCTCGAAATTTACTACAATAGAGGGGAGAACAGGGTAAACATGCCTTAAAACAGATGAGGGTACTTCTGCCTCATCTCAGCCTCTCGTTCCCAGGTGGATTCGCCTGGGGAGTGGTGGAGCCACTGAACTTTGACCAGTGGAATCACGGTGTTCCGCAACTGCTTTTCCATACGGTCTATGATTCTCACTGGCTGCTCTGGTACTGTAAGACTTGGCCCAATCTCCAACTCCGAATGATCCAGGATGTGGCTCGGGTCCGGAATGTAACGCCTCAGCTGCGATACATGGAAAACGTTGTGCACGCCTTCAAGATTAGGTGGTAACGCCACTCTGTATGCCACCTCTCCAACTCTGCTCAATATCTCGAATGGGCCGATATACCTGGGACTAAGTTTCCCAGCTCTGCCAAAACGGATAGTTCCTCTGGTGGGGGAGATCTTGACGAAGACGCTATCACCTGCTTCGAACTCCACAAGTCGGCGACGGCTGTCCGCCCAATGTTTCTGACGATCTTGAGCCACCCGAAGTCTGTCTCTGATCACCTTGACTTTTTCAGCCGCATCTGTAATCATCTCAGGTCCCAGCATGACTCGTTCTCCTACGTCGTCCCAAGCCAAGGGAGTGCGGCAGCGACGTCCATACAGAGCCTCAAAAGGAGTCATGCGGATGCTGGCCTGGTAGCTGTTGTTGTAAGCAAACTCTACCAAGTGTAGGTGGTCCTCCCATGATCCTCCAAAATCCAGGACGCAAGATCTCAGCATATCCTCTAACGTCTGGATGGTTCTCTCTGACTGTCCGTCAGTTTGTGGGTGATACGCAGTGCTGAACTTCAGTTGGGTCCCCAGACTCTCTTGCAAGCTCTTCCAGAAGTGAGAAGTAAAGCGGCTGTCTCGGTCTGATACAATGCTCACAGGAACTCCATGTATCCGGACGATTTGTCTCATGTATAGGGCAGCTAACTTCTCGGTGGATAAACCAACCTTGAAGGGAATGAAGTGGGCAGACTTAGTCAATCTGTCTACGATCACCCAAATAGCGTCCTTCCCTCCTTGGGATCGAGGCAATCCTGACACAAAATCCATAGTGATGTGCTCCCATTTCCATTCTGGAATGGGCAGTGGCTGAAGAAGTCCTGCTGGTCTTTGTCTATCTGCTTTCACCTGCTGACAGATCAAGCATCTGCCAACGAATTTTGAGACATCCTTCTTCATTCCATACCACCATACGTGCTCCCGTATATCTCGGTACATCTTATTTGCTCCAGGGTGGATGGAATACTGTGAGTGATGCGCTTCCTGCATCAGCTGTTCCCTCAATTCACCAGCAGGTACACAAAGTCTGGTGCCATTCCTCAGTGTTCCGTCGTCTGAAATAGAGAATCCCTCCAGTGTGCCAGCTAACACCTGGTCCCTGAGCTTGCACAATACTCCGTCCTCGAATTGAGTTTCCTTGATTTTGTCCATCAAGCTAGATTGTACTTGCAAATGCATCATGGGGAAGTCAACGCCGGGTACTATTGCTTCCCGTCCAAGCTTCTTCATTTCCTCTGCAGGCAATACGAGTTCTAAACCCAGCTTTTCCATGTCCTCCAGTAGGTACCGATCTGTCGTCAAGAACATCGCCATCGGATATCGACTAAGTCCGTCGGCGACCACATTAGCCTTTCCGGGATGGTACTGCAGGCTGATATCAAAGTCCTTCATGAGCTCCAACCATCGTCTCTGACGCATGTTGAGCTCCTTCTGTGTAAAGACATACTTGAGACTTTTGTGGTCCGTGTATATCTCTACTCTTTCGCCGTACAGGTAGTGCTTCCACAGCTTCAAGGCGAAGATGACTGCTGCTAGCTCCAGGTCATGAGTCGGGTAGTTCTTCTCATGAGTCCGTAATTGCCGGGAAGCATAAGCAATTACCTTTCCATGTTGCTGGAGCACACATCCTAATCCTTTGCCGGACGCGTCGCTATAAATTGAGAATCCTCCTGATCCTGAGGGTAGCGACAAAATTGGTGCTGTTGTTAGCCTTCTCTTCAGCTCTTCAAATGACGCCTGGCACGCTTCGGTCCAGACGAACTCTTCATTCTTCCTGGTTAGCTTGGTCATGGGCTCAGCAATTTTTGCAAAATCCTTCACGAATTTTCTGTAATATCCAGCTAAGCCCAAGAAGCTTCTGATCTCTGCAACTGACCTGGGAGTATTCCATGTTTCCACGGCAGCTATCTTCTTGGGGTCCACTGATATGCCTTCTCCTGTGACAACGTGGCCGAGAAAGTCCACCTTGTCTAAGAAGAATTCACACTTGGACAATTTTCCATATAGCTTCTCCTTTCTGAGGGTTTCCAAAACTATCCTCAAATGCTGCTCGTGTTCTTCCTTGGTCTTCGAATAGATCAGAATGTCGTCAATGAAGACAACGACAAACTGGTCCAGGTATTTGTGGAAGACCTTGTTCATGAGATTCATGAACACTGCTGGGGCATTGGTAAGACCAAAGGGCATGACCAAGAATTCAAATTGTCCATACTTGGTGTTGAATGCCGTCTTTGGAATATCTTCCTTCCTCACCTTGATTTGATGGTAACCCGATCTGAGGTCTATCTTCGAGAAAACCTTAGCTCCACTCAGCTGGTCGAAGAGATCGTCGATCCGGGGCAGCGGGTACTTGTTCTTGATAGTGATGTTGTTCAATGCCCGGTAGTCTATGCACATTCTAACTGTCCCATCCTTCTTGGGTACAAACAAGACTGGTGCTCCCCAGGGTGAGGCACCGGTCCTGATGAATCCTTGCGCCTGAAGCTCGTCAATTTGGTCTTTCATCTCCTTGGACTCCTTGGGATTCACTCGGTAGCAGCGTTGGGAGATTGGTGCTGCGCCAGGTATAAGATCGATCGAGAATTCCACATCTCGATCAGGGGGTAGCCCTGGAAGATTGTCTGGGAAGACGTCTATAAATTCCGCTATGAGAGGATGAGGGGGTCCGGTTTCTTCAGTGATGGATGTGTAGGACACACATTCCACGCCTTCAGGTGCTCGAATCACTTTGAGTTTAGGTCCTCCAGGTGGATCTAGAGTTACGCAGCCTTCTCGACAGTCTATCAGAGCATGATGTTGACTAAGCCAATCCATGCCCAAGACTACGTCATAGTTTGGCAGAGGCATTATTAGGAACTGAGTCTGAAACTCATGTCCTGAGATAGTGACTGGGCAGCTACAAGTCTCACTAATGGGTATTGGTCCTCCACCAGTCATAACTCTACAGATTATCTTACTTATGCCAGTAACTAGATGGTGTGCAGAAATGAAGTTTGCAGATATAAAACTGTGTGATGCTCCAGAATCAAATAATGCTAAGGCAGGGTGCGAATGAAGTAGAATGGAACCTGCGATGACATCTCCTTCCGCCTCGGGTTCAGCTTCTGGCTCTTCCACAGTCAAGGCAAAAGCTTGCCCGGCTCTGTGCTGGTTGTAGCGCTGCTGCTGAGTAGGCAGTGGACCTCTCTGCTGTCCAGCTCCAGTTTTGTTGTATGCTGTGGGGCAGTCCTTCACTTGATGGGTGGCAGATCCACAAGCAAGGCAGTGTCCCAATTTCTTCCTGCCGATCTGTTTGTACCCAAGAAGGATGGGACAGTTAGAATGTGCATAGACTACCGGGCATTGAACAACATCACTATCAAGAACAAGTACCCGCTGCCCCGGATCGACGATCTCTTCGACCAGCTGAGTGGAGCTAAGGTTTTCTCGAAGATAAACCTCAGATCGGGTTACCATCAAATCAAGGTGAGGAAGGAAGATATTCCAAAGACGGCATTCAACACCAAGTATGGACAATTTGAATTCTTGGTCATGCCCTTTGGTCTTACCAATGCCCCAGCAGTGTTCATGAATCTCATGAACAAGGTCTTCCACAAATACCTGGACCAGTTTGTCATTGTCTTCATTGACGACATTCTGATCTATTCGAAGACCAAGGAAGAACACGAGCAGCATTTGAGGATAGTTTTGGAAACCCTCAGAAAGGAGAAGCTATATGGAAAATTGTCCAAGTGTGAATTCTTCTTAGACAAGGTGGACTTTCTCGGCCACGTTGTCACAGGAGAAGGCATATCAGTGGACCCCAAGAAGATAGCTGCCGTGGAAACATGGAATACTCCCAGGTCAGTCGCAGAGATCAGAAGCTTCTTGGGCTTAGCTGGATATTACAGAAAATTCGTGAAGGATTTTGCAAAAATTGCTGAGCCCATGACCAAGCTAACCAGGAAGAATGAAGAGTTCGTCTGGACCGAAGCGTGCCAGGCGTCATTTGAAGAGCTGAAGAGAAGGCTAACAACAGCACCAATTTTGTCGCTACCCTCAGGATCAGGAGGATTCTCAATTTATAGCGACGCGTCCGGCAAAGGATTAGGATGTGTGCTCCAGCAACATGGAAAGGTAATTGCTTATGCTTCCCGGCAATTACGGACTCATGAGAAGAACTACCCGACTCATGACCTGGAGCTAGCAGCAGTCATCTTCGCCTTGAAGCTGTGGAAGCACTACCTGTACGGCGAAAGAGTAGAGATATACACGGACCACAAAAGTCTCAAGTATGTCTTTACACAGAAGGAGCTCAACATGCGTCAGAGACGATGGTTGGAGCTCATGAAGGACTTTGATATCAGCCTGCAGTACCATCCCGGAAAGGCTAATGTGGTCGCCGACGCACTTAGTCGATATCCGATGGCGATGTTCTTGACGACAGATCGGTACCTACTGGAGGACATGGAAAAGCTGGGTTTAGAACTCGTATTGCCTGCAGAGGAAATGAAGAAGCTTGGACGGGAAGCAATAGTACCCGGCGTTGACTTCCCCATGATGCATTTGCAAGTACAATCTAGCTTGATGGACAAAATCAAGGAAACTCAATTCGAGGACGGAGTATTGTGCAAGCTCAGGGACCAGGTGTTAGCTGGCACACTGGAGGGATTCTCTATTTCAGACGACGGAACACTGAGGAATGGCACCAGACTTTGTGTACCTGCTGGTGAATTGAGGGAACAGCTGATGCAGGAAGCGCATCACTCACAGTATTCCATCCACCCTGGAGCAAATAAGATGTACCGAGATATACGGGAGCACGTATGGTGGTATGGAATGAAGAAGGATGTCTCAAAATTCGTTGGCAGATGCTTGATCTGTCAGCAGGTGAAAGCAGATAGACAAAGACCAGCAGGACTTCTTCAGCCACTGCCCATTCCAGAATGGAAATGGGAGCACATCACTATGGATTTTGTGTCAGGATTGCCTCGATCCCAAGGAGGGAAGGACGCTATTTGGGTGATCGTAGACAGATTGACTAAGTCTGCCCACTTCATTCCCTTCAAGGTTGGTTTATCCACCGAGAAGTTAGCTGCCCTATACATGAGACAAATCGTCCGGATACATGGAGTTCCTGTGAGCATTGTATCAGACCGAGACAGCCGCTTTACTTCTCACTTCTGGAAGAGCATGCAAGAGAGTCTGGGGACCCAACTGAAGTTCAGCACTGCGTATCACCCACAAACTGACGGACAGTCAGAGAGAACCATCCAGACGTTAGAGGATATGCTGAGATCTTGCGTCCTGGATTTTGGAGGATCATGGGAGGACCACCTACACTTGGTAGAGTTTGCTTACAACAACAGCTACCAGGCCAGCATCCGCATGACTCCTTTTGAGGCTCTGTATGGACGTCGCTGCCGCACTCCCTTGGCTTGGGACGACGTAGGAGAACGAGTCATGCTGGGACCTGAGATGATTACAGATGCGGCTGAAAAAGTCAAGGTGATCAGAGACAGACTTCGGGTGGCTCAAGATCGTCAGAAACATTGGGCGGACAGCCGTCGCCGACTTGTGGAGTTCGAAGCAGGTGATAGCGTCTTCGTCAAGATCTCCCCCACCAGAGGAACTATCCGTTTTGGCAGAGCTGGGAAACTTAGTCCCAGGTATATCGGCCCATTCGAGATATTGAGCAGAGTTGGAGAGGTGGCATACAGAGTGGCGTTACCACCTAATCTTGAAGGCGTGCACAACGTTTTCCATGTATCGCAGCTGAGGCGTTACATTCCGGACCCGAGCCACATCCTGGATCATTCGGAGTTGGAGATTGGGCCAAGTCTTACAGTACCAGAGCAGCCAGTGAGAATCATAGACCGTATGGAAAAGCAGTTGCGGAACACCGTGATTCCACTGGTCAAAGTTCAGTGGCTCCACCACTCCCCAGGCGAATCCACCTGGGAACGAGAGGCTGAGATGAGGCAGAAGTACCCTCATCTGTTTTAAGGCATGTTTACCCTGTTCTCCCCTCTATTGTAGTAAATTTCGAGGACGAAATTTTTATAAGTTGGGTAGGTTGTAAACCCCCTGAATTTTCAAATTATTAAATCTTGGATTTTTCCCATTTTCTGTGAATTTTCGGTAATTAAAATCAAGGTTTTCAATTAATAAAGGATTTTTAATTATTAATAAATAATATTAAAATATCATGAAAATAACATTTTTGGGTATAAAATAGAAAACTGGACTTGGGGTAATTTTCTGGGATTTTATTGGGCCTCAGACCTATTTTTAAAAGCCTAAAAACTATTTTTATAATTAATTAATTAATTCTGTTATTATATTTATATTTATATTATTATTATTGTTTTTATTATTATTATTATAGGCTTTTGGGCCCGGCCCGGCCCAGTGGGCCGAGCCCATTGGGTATTTCCAGCCCAGCCCGGCCAGTGCCATAGCGGGTCGGGCGGGTCGGTCTGACCGGATCCGCGCCCGACCCGGGACCCGGAACCCGCCCCTGTCACCCGGTCACCCCTCGACGCCGCCGGTGACCTCGCCGCCCCTCGGCTGAGCCGCCGCAGCCCCGGCCCGACCTCGCCGACCGACGGCCAGCTTCCCCGAGCCCCGGACACAGCACCGGATACGCAGGACACAGCCCGAACGCACTGGACACGCGTCCAGGACGCAGAACCGCGTGTCGGACCCGAAATACCCCGATCCCGAGTCCGAGGCCTCCCCTCGGTGTTCCTCCTTCAGCTTCCCGGTAGGTGCCCCTATCCGAGCGCCTGTCCTTTCCAAACCGCTACCCTGTCCGACCGGGACTGACAGAATAAAGCTCTGTCAATCCCGGGATAGCTTAGAATTGGTAGATTATGGTTAATTAGTAGTTTAAGGATTGTTAGTCTTGATTGTTAGCTAATTTACGATTTAATGCAACGATCCTCAATACGTATATTAATTATATATATATAATAAAATAAAAAACCTTATTAAATATATTACGTAAGTTAATAATTATGTAATAGATAATTTCTGAAATGATTTTCAGTATTTAAATACTAGTAGTAATTATTTAATAGGTAATTTCTGAAATGATTTTCAGTATTTAAAAGTAGTAATTATTTAATAGATAATTTCCGAAATAATTTTTAGTATTTAAATACTAATTGGTAATTATTTAATATATAATTCTGAAACGATTTTCAGTGTTCAAAATATAATATGTTTTCCAAAATATTATTTCTCTGATAAACTAATTGCTAAAAACAAACGATATTATTTTTATTAAAATCGTTCTTTCCTATTTCCCTATCAGAAACAAAACGACATTTTACCATAAAATATTTTTCTACGATAAAATAAATAAAGTTTTATTATTATTAAAAAGGGTTTTGTTTTACTAAATCACTAATACAAATTATTACTATTTTTCGATCGTTGGATTTAAATCATTAACTTAGTTAACTAATCAAGTCAGATTAAAACCCTCTGACTTAATTCTAAAATCAGATTATTAATGATTGTAGGTCCCTGTAACTAAGGTTAAGACCGTCGCGACTTCTCACTCGCGTCACCAAACCAACTCCAGGCAAGTTTCATATAATTCAAAACTGGTATTTTAGTTGTAATTAAATATGTTGCATGTCATATAGATATATTGAGATGACACTTGATTTCACGGAACCGACTGATTGACTGATTGATTGACTCATTGACTCATTGACTCATTGACTATTGCCTTGGGAACTGGGGAGAAAAGTTAGCACCCGTGGTCAAAGCCCCCTTATTGCCTCATTGTGGATAGCTGAAGTCCAACCTCACTGGACTGACGCCGCACCGTGTTCACGCGAACACAGATTGCCTCCAACCCCAGCCGGCCACGGGATGCTACCTTTCTCAAAACACTTTAGTGATTGTAGTTTGTCATCATTGCTTCATCGACATTTACTGTTCTTGTCTCATATTTGTTGCATACAAAAATATAAATATTATTCAACACTATTTCATTGCATCATTTTAATTATCGTTAAGATTCTGGAATTGGATATATGTTCTTGCTCCCTCCTGACTGGAGATCAACAATTTTAGGTGATTGCGGTGACGATGATGAGTATGACACCTTTTATGGTCCTGACCAGAGTTCTGAAGCCCTAGCTGAACCTAGCCAGGAGGCCGATGTTTAGTGTTTCCCCTTTTGTTTCCAAATTGTAATAAGCAGGGTTGAAGTAATAACCCTGGACCATGTTTTGTTTTGATTGTAAAAAGGATTTCTCTCAGACTTAGCAATAAAAGTTGAATTTCCTTCATGTATTCTGGATGTCTGTGTGTTACTATGGATTGATACAGCTTACTGCCGCCGTCTCACAACGGTGCAGGCTGGGCATGATCCGACTGGACCCCGATCCCAATAATCTGGGTCCAGTCGGATCATGCCCAGCCTGCACCGTTGTGAGACGGCGGCAGTAAGCTGTATCAATCCATAGTAACACACAGACATCCAGAATACATGAAGGAAATTCAACTTTTATTGCTAAGTCTGAGAGAAATCCTTTTTACAATCAAAACAAAACATGGTCCAGGGTTATTACTTCAACCCTGCTTATTACAATTTGGAAACAAAAGGGGAAACACTAAACATCGGCCTCCTGGCTAGGTTCAGCTAGGGCTTCAGAACTCTGGTCCGGACCATAAAAGGTGTCATACTCATCATCGTCACCGCAATCACCTAAAATTGTTGATCTCCAGTCAGGAGGGAGCAAGAACATATATCCAATTCCAGCATCTTAACGATAATTAAAATGATGCAATAAAATAGTGTTGAACAATATTTATATTTTTGTATGCAACAAATATGAGACAAGAACAGTAAATGTCGATGAAGCAATGATGACAAACTACAATCACTAAAGTGTTTTGAGAAAGGTAGCATCCCGTGGCCGGCTGGGGTTGGAGGCAATCTGTGTTCGCGTGAACACGGTGCGGCGTCAGTCCAGTGAGGTTGGACTTCAGCTATCCACAATGAGGCAATAAGGGGGCTTTGACCACGGGTGCTAACTTTTCTCCCCAGTTCCCAAGGCAATAGTCAATGAGTCAATGAGTCAATGAGTCAATCAATCAGTCAATCAGTCGGTTCCGTGAAATCAAGTGTCATCTCAATATATCTATATGACATGCAACATATTTAATTACAACTAAAATACCAGTTTTGAATTATATGAAACTTGCCTGGAGTTGGTTGGTGACGCGAGTGAGATGTCGCGACGGTCTCAACCTTAGTTACAGGGACCTACAATTATTAATAATCTGATTTTAGAATAAAACAAAGGGTTTTAATTTGCCTTGATTAGTTAACTAAGTTAATGATTTAAATCCAACGATCGAAAAATAGTAATAATTTGTATTAGTGATTTAGTAAAACAAAACCCTTTTTAATAATAATAAAACTTTATTTATTTTATCGTAGAAAAATATTTTATGGTAAAATGTCGTTTTGTTTCTGATAGGGAAATAGGAAAGAACGATTTTAATAAAAATAATATCGTTTGTTTTTAGCAATTAGTTTATCAGAGAAATAATATTTTGGAAAACATATTATATTTTGAACACTGAAAATCGTTTCAGAATTATATATTAAATAATTACCAATTAGTATTTAAATACTAAAAATCATTTCGGAAATTATCTATTAAATAATTACTACTTTTAAATACTGAAAATCATTTCAGAAATTACCTATTAAATAATTACTACTAGTATTTAAATACTGAAAATCATTTCAGAAATTATCTATTACATAATTATTAACTTACGTAATATATTTAATAAGGTTTTTTATTTTATTATATATATATAATTAATATACGTATTGAGGATCGTTGCATTAAATCGTAAATTAGCTAACAATCAAGACTAACAATCCTTAAACTACTAATTAACCATAATCTACCAATTCTAAGCTATCCCGGGATTGACAGAGCTTTATTCTGTCAGTCTCGGTCGGACAGGGTAGCGGTTTGGAAAGGACAGGCGCTCGGATAGGGGCACCTACCGGGAAGCTGAAGGAGGAGCACCGAGGGGAGGCCTCGGACTCGGGATCGGGGTATTTCGGGTCCGACACGCGGTTCTGCGTCCTGGACGCGTGTCCAGTGCGTTCGGGCTGTGTCCTGCGTATCCGGTGCTGTGTCCGGGGCTCGGGGAAGCTGGCCGTCGGTCGGCGAGGTCGGGCCGGGGCTGCGGCGGCTCAGCCGAGGGGCGGCGAGGTCACCGGCGGCGTCGAGGGGCTCTGGATAGCCGGCGGAGGGGAAAACAGCCGCGGGGAGGAGAGCTCGGCGGGTGGAGCGACGCGCGTGGCTGGCCGCGCAGGGAGAAATTCAACTAAAATATGTTGAATACGCAGGTTGGTAATTATTTAATATATAATTCTGAAACGATTTTCAGTGTTCAAAATATAATATGTTTTCCAAAATATTATTTCTCTGATAAACTAATTGCTAAAAACAAACGATATTATTTTTATTAAAATCGTTCTTTCCTATTTCCCTATCAGAAACAAAACGACATTTTACCATAAAATATTTTTCTACGATAAAAATAAATAAAGTTTCATTATTATTAAAAAGGGTTTTGTTTTACTAAATCACTAATACAAATTATTACTATTTTTCGATCGTTGGATTTAAATCATTAACTTAGTTAACTAATCAAGTCAGATTAAAACCCTCTGACTTAATTCTAAAATCAGATTATTAATAATTGTAGGTCCCTGTAACTAAGGTTGAGACCGTCGCGACATCTCACTCGCGTCACCAACCAACTCCAGGCAAGTTTCATATAAATCAAAACTGGTATTTTAGTCGTAATTAAATATGTTGCATGTCATATAGAAATATTGAGACGACACTTGATTTCACGGAACCGACTGATTGACTGATTGATTGACTCATTGACTCATTGACTATTGCCTTGGGAATTGGGGAGAAAAGTTAGCACCCGTGGTCAAAGCCCCCCTTATTGCCTCATTGTGGATAGCTGAAGTCCAACCTCACTGGACTGACGCCGCACCGTGTTCACGCGAACACAGATTGCCTCCAACCCCAGCCGGCCACGGGATGCTACCTTTCTCAAAACACTTTTAGTGATTGTAGCTTGTCATCATTGCTTCATCGACATTTACTGTTCTTGTTTCATATTTGTTGCATACAAAAAAATATAAATATTGTTCAAAACTATCTCATTGCATCATTTTAATTATCGTTAAGATGCTGGAATTGGATATATGTTCTTGCTCCCTCCTGACTGGAGATTAACAATTTTAGGTGATTGCGGTGACGATGATGAGTATGATACCTTTTATGGTCCGGACCAGAGTATTGAAGCCTTAGCTGAACCTTGCCAGGAGGCCGATGTTTAGTGTTTCCTCTTTTATTTCCAAATTGTAATAAGCAGGGTTGAAGTAATAACCCTGGACCATGTTTTGTTTGATCTTGATTGTAAATGAATTTCTCTCTCAGACTTGGCAATAAAAAATCGAATTTCCTTCATGTATTCTGGATGTCTGGGTGTTACTACGGATTGATACAGCTTACTGCCGCCGTCTCACAACGGTGCAGGCTGGGCATGATCCGACTGGACCCAGATTATTGGGATCGGGTCGTGACATGAAAACATGTCACGACCCGATCCCAATAATCTGGGTCCAGTCGGATCATGCCCAGCCTGCACCGTTGTGAGACGGCGGCAGTAAGCTGTATCAATCCATAGTAACACACAGACATCCAGAATACATGAAGGAAATTCAACTTTTATTGCTAAGTCTGAGAGAAATCCTTTTTACAATCAAAACAAAACATGGTCCAGGGTTATTACTTCAACCCTGCTTATTACAATTTGGAAACAAAAGGGGAAACACTAAACATCGGCCTCCTGGCTAGGTTCAGCTAGGGCTTCAGAACTCTGGTCAGGACCATAAAAGGTGTCATACTCATCATCGTCACCGCAATCACCTAAAATTGTTGATCTCCAGTCAGGAGGGAGCAAGAACATATATCCAATTCCAGAATCTTAACGATAATTAAAATGATGCAATGAAATAGTGTTGAACAATATTTATATTTTTGTATGCAACAAATATGAGACAAGAACAGTAAATGTCGATGAAGCAATGATGACAAACTACAATCACTAAAGTGTTTTGAGAAAGGTAGCATCCCGTGGCCGGCTGGGGTTGGAGGCAATCTGTGTTCGCGTGAACACGGTGCGGCGTCAGTCCAGTGAGGTTGGACTTCAGCTATCCACAATGAGGCAATAAGGGGGCTTTGACCACGGGTGCTAACTTTTCTCCCCAGTTCCCAAGGCAATAGTCAATGAGTCAATGAGTCAATGAGTCAATCAATCAGTCAATCAGTCGGTTCCGTGAAATCAAGTGTCATCTCAATATATCTATATGACATGCAACATATTTAATTACAACTAAAATACCAGTTTTGAATTATATGAAACTTGCCTGGAGTTGGTTTGGTGACGCGAGTGAGAAGTCGCGACGGTCTTAACCTTAGTTACAGGGACCTACAATCATTAATAATCTGATTTTAGAATTATATATTAAATAATTACCAATTAGTATTTAAATACTAAAAATCATTTCGGAAATTATCTATTAAATAATTACTACTTTTAAATACTGAAAATCATTTCAGAAATTACCTATTAAATAATTACTACTAGTATTTAAATACTGAAAATCATTTCAGAAATTATCTATTACATAATTATTAACTTACGTAATATATTTAATAAGGTTTTTTATTTTATTATATATATATAATTAATATACGTATTGAGGATCGTTGCATTAAATCGTAAATTAGCTAACAATCAAGACTAACAATCCTTAAACTACTAATTAACCATAATCTACCAATTCTAAGCTATCCCGGGATTGACAGAGCTTTATTCTGTCAGTCCCGGTCGGACAGGGTAGCGGTTTGGAAAGGACAGGCGCTCGGATAGGGGCACCTACCGGGAAGCTGAAGGAGGAGCACCGAGGGGAGGCCTCGGACTCGGGATCGGGGTATTTCGGGTCCGACACGCGGTTCTGCGTCCTGGACGCGTGTCCAGTGCGTTCGGGCTGTGTCCTGCGTATCCGGTGCTGTGTCCGGGGCTCGGGGAAGCTGGCCGTCGGTCGGCGAGGTCGGGCCGGGGCTGCGGCGGCTCAGCCGAGGGGCGGCGAGGTCACCGGCGGCGTCGAGGGGTGACCGGGTGACAGGGGCGGGTTCCGGGTCCCGGGTCGGGCGCGGATCCGGTCAGACCGACCCGCCCGACCCGCTATGGCACTGGCCGGGCTGGGCTGGAAATACCCAATGGGCTCGGCCCACTGGGCCGGGCCGGGCCCAAAAGCCTATAATAATAATAATAAAAACAATAATAATAATATAAATATAAATATAATAACAGAATTAATTAATTAATTATAAAAATAGTTTTTAGGCTTTTAAAAATAGGTCTGAGGCCCAATAAAATCCCAGAAAATTACCCCAAGTCCAGTTTTCTATTTTATACCCAAAAATGTTATTTTCATGATATTTTAATATTATTTATTAACAATTAAAAATCCTTTATTAATTGAAAACCTTGATTTTAATTACCGAAAATTCACAGAAAATGGGAAAAATCCAAAATTTAATAATTTGAAAATTCAGGGGGTTTACAACCTACCCAACTTATAAAAATTTCGTCCTCGAAATTTACTACAATAGAGGGGAGAACAGGGTAAACATGCCTTAAAACAGATGAGGGTACTTCTGCCTCATCTCAGCCTCTCGTTCCCAGGTGGATTCGCCTGGGGAGTGGTGGAGCCACTGAACTTTGACCAGTGGAATCACGGTGTTCCGCAACTGCTTTTCCATACGGTCTATGATTCTCACTGGCTGCTCTGGTACTGTAAGACTTGGCCCAATCTCCAACTCCGAATGATCCAGGATGTGGCTCGGGTCCGGAATGTAACGCCTCAGCTGCGATACATGGAAAACGTTGTGCACGCCTTCAAGATTAGGTGGTAACGCCACTCTGTATGCCACCTCTCCAACTCTGCTCAATATCTCGAATGGGCCGATATACCTGGGACTAAGTTTCCCAGCTCTGCCAAAACGGATAGTTCCTCTGGTGGGGGAGATCTTGACGAAGACGCTATCACCTGCTTCGAACTCCACAAGTCGGCGACGGCTGTCCGCCCAATGTTTCTGACGATCTTGAGCCACCCGAAGTCTGTCTCTGATCACCTTGACTTTTTCAGCCGCATCTGTAATCATCTCAGGTCCCAGCATGACTCGTTCTCCTACGTCGTCCCAAGCCAAGGGAGTACGGCAGCGACGTCCATACAGAGCCTCAAAAGGAGTCATGCGGATGCTGGCCTGGTAGCTGTTGTTGTAAGCAACTCTACCAAGTGTAGGTGGTCCTCCCATGATCCTCCAAAATCCAGGACGCAAGATCTCAGCATATCCTCTAACGTCTGGATGGTTCTCTCTGACTGTCCGTCAGTTTGTGGGTGATACGCAGTGCTGAACTTCAGTTGGGTCCCCAGACTCTCTTGCAAGCTCTTCCAGAAGTGAGAAGTAAAGCGGCTGTCTCGGTCTGATACAATGCTCACAGGAACTCCATGTATCCGGACGATTTGTCTCATGTATAGGGCAGCTAACTTCTCGGTGGATAAACCAACCTTGAAGGGAATGAAGTGGGCAGACTTAGTCAATCTGTCTACGATCACCCAAATAGCGTCCTTCCCTCCTTGGGATCGAGGCAATCCTGACACAAAATCCATAGTGATGTGCTCCCATTTCCATTCTGGAATGGGCAGTGGCTGAAGAAGTCCTGCTGGTCTTTGTCTATCTGCTTTCACCTGCTGACAGATCAAGCATCTGCCAACGAATTTTGAGACATCCTTCTTCATTCCATACCACCATACGTGCTCCCGTATATCTCGGTACATCTTATTTGCTCCAGGGTGGATGGAATACTGTGAGTGATGCGCTTCCTGCATCAGCTGTTCCCTCAATTCACCAGCAGGTACACAAAGTCTGGTGCCATTCCTCAGTGTTCCGTCGTCTGAAATAGAGAATCCCTCCAGTGTGCCAGCTAACACCTGGTCCCTGAGCTTGCACAATACTCCGTCCTCGAATTGAGTTTCCTTGATTTTGTCCATCAAGCTAGATTGTACTTGCAAATGCATCATGGGGAAGTCAACGCCGGGTACTATTGCTTCCCGTCCAAGCTTCTTCATTTCCTCTGCAGGCAATACGAGTTCTAAAGAAACCATCCCGGCTATCCAGAGCCCCTCGACGCCGCCGGTGACCTCGCCGCCCCTCGGCTGAGCCGCCGCAGCCCCGGCCCGACCTCGCCGACCGACGGCCAGCTTCCCCGAGCCCCGGACACAGCACCGGATACGCAGGACACAGCCCGAACGCACTGGACACGCGTCCAGGACGCAGAACCGCGTGTCGGACCCGAAATACCCCGATCCCGAGTCCGAGGCCTCCCCTCGGTGCTCCTCCTTCAGCTTCCCGGTAGGTGCCCCTATCCGAGCGCCTGTCCTTTCCAAACCGCTACCCTGTCCGACCGGGACTGACAGAATAAAGCTCTGTCAATCCCGGGATAGCTGTCACGACCCGATCCTAATAATCTGGGTCCAGTCGGATCATGCCCAGCCTGCACCGTTGTGAGACGGCGGCAGTAAGCTGTATCAATCCGTAGTAACACCCAGACATCCAGAATACATGAAGGAAATTCGATTTTTTATTGCCAAGTCTGAGAGAGAAATTCATTTACAATCAAGATCAAACAAAACATGGTCCAGGGTTATTACTTCAACCCTGCTTATTACAATTTGGAAATAAAAGGGGAAACACTAAACATCGGCCTCCTGGCAAGGTTCAGCTAAGGCTTCAATACTCTGGTCCGGACCATAAAAGGTATCATACTCATCATCGTCACCGCAATCACCTAAAATTGTTAATCTCCAGTCAGGAGGGAGCAAGAACATATATCCAATTCCAGCATCTTAACGATAATTAAAATGATGCAATGAGATAGTTTTGAACAATATTTATATTTTTTTGTATGCAACAAATATGAAACAAGAACAGTAAATGTCGATGAAGCAATGATGACAAGCTACAATCACTAAAAGTGTTTTGAGAAAGGTAGCATCCCGTGGCCGGCTGGGGTTGGAGGCAATCTGTGTTCGCGTGAACACGGTGCGGCGTCAGTCCAGTGAGGTTGGACTTCAGCTATCCACAATGAGGCAATAAGGGGGGCTTTGACCACGGGTGCTAACTTTTCTCCCCAATTCCCAAGGCAATAGTCAATGAGTCAATGAGTCAATCAATCAGTCAATCAGTCGGTTCCGTGAAATCAAGTGTCGTCTCAATATTTCTATATGACATGCAACATATTTAATTACGACTAAAATACCAGTTTTGATTTATATGAAACTTGCCTGGAGTTGGTTGGTGACGCGAGTGAGATGTCGCGACGGTCTCAACCTTAGTTACAGGGACCTACAATTATTAATAATCTGATTTTAGAATAAAACAAAGGGTTTTAATTTGTCTTGATTAGTTAACTAAGTTAATGATTAAATCCAACGATCGATTAAAATAATAATAATAATTTGTATTAGTGATTTATTAAAACAAAACCCTTTTTAATAATAATGAAACTTTATTTATTTTTATCGTAGAAAAATATTTTATGGTAAAATGTCGTTTTGTTTCTAATAAGAAAAATAGGAAAGTACGATTATAATAACCTAATATCGTTTGTCTTTAGCAATCAATTTATTTTTAATAAACTAGGCTTAGGGAAAATATTACTTAATTTTTATTTTGGTAATATTACAAATCAATTTGCAAGAGAATATTAATTTTTGGAAACTTATTTAAATACTAACGTATTATATTTTTAAATACTAAAAAAATCATTTCCGAAATTATCTATTAAATAATTACTAATTTGTATTTAAATACTAAATATTATTTCAGAAATTATCTATTAAATAATTACTAATTTACGTAGGTTTATACGATCGATTAATAATAATAATTTGTAATAGTAATTTATTTCTAATTTTTAGTATTTAAATATATTTCTTCAGTGATGGATGCAAATTATATGTTCATAGTAACCCCTGAATTTGTAAAATGGTTAAATATTACTAATTTACGTAATATTTAATAAGATTTTTATTATATAAATATATAATTAATATACGTATTCGGAGATCGTTGAATCAAACCGCTAATTAATTAACCAACCAAAATCTATCAATCATTACATTAACTAATTAACTATAATCTATAATTTCTAACTATCCCGGGATTGACAGAGCTTTATTCTGTCAGTCCCGGTCGGACAGGGAAGCGGTTTTGGAAAGGACAGGCGCTCGGATAGGGGCACCTACCGGGAAGCTGAAGGAGGAGCACCGAGGGGAGGCCTCGGACTCGGGATCGGGGTATTTCGAGTCAGATAAGCGATTCTGTGTCCTGGACACGTGTCCAGTGCGTTCGGGCTGTGTCCCGCGTCTGGGTCGCGTCCGCGGCGTGTCCGGCGCTGCTGGAGGGTACGCCGGAGGCCGGCGAGGACGCTGGTGGCTCTCGCGGGGGGGGATATCGTCACCACTGAAAACAGGCAAGATCTACTTCATTCGGATAGCTTAGAATTTGTAATTATTTAATATATAATTCTGAAACGATTTTCAGTGTTCAAAATATAATATGTTTTCCAAAATATTATTTCTCTGATAAACTAATTGCTAAAAACAAACGATATTATTTTTATTAAAATCGTTCTTTCCTATTTCCCTATCAGAAACAAAACGACATTTTACCATAAAATATTTTTCTACGATAAAATAAATAAAGTTTTATTATTATTAAAAAGGGTTTTGTTTTACTAAATCACTAATACAAATTATTACTATTTTTCGATCGTTGGATTTAAATCATTAACTTAGTTAACTAATCAAGTCAGATTAAAACCCTCTGACTTAATTCTAAAATCAGATTATTAATGATTGTAGGTCCCTGTAACTAAGGTTAAGACCGTCGCGACTTCTCACTCGCGTCACCAAACCAACTCCAGGCAAGTTTCATATAATTCAAAACTGGTATTTTAGTTGTAATTAAATATGTTGCATGTCATATAGATATATTGAGATGACACTTGATTTCACGGAACCGACTGATTGACTGATTGATTGACTCATTGACTCATTGACTATTGCCTTGGGAACTGGGGAGAAAAGTTAGCACCCGTGGTCAAAGCCCCCTTATTGCCTCATTGTGGATAGCTGAAGTCCAACCTCACTGGACTGACGCCGCACCGTGTTCACGCGAACACAGATTGCCTCCAACCCCAGCCGGCCACGGGATGCTACCTTTCTCAAAACACTTTAGTGATTGTAGTTTGTCATCATTGCTTCATCGACATTTACTGTTCTTGTCTCATATTTGTTGCATACAAAAATATAAATATTGTTCAACACTATTTCATTGCATCATTTTAATTATCGTTAAGATTCTGGAATTGGATATATTTTCTTGCTCCCTCCTGACTGGAGATCAACAATTTTAGGTGATTGCGGTGACGATGATGAGTATGACACCTTTTATGGTCCTGACCAGAGTTCTGAAGCCCTAGCTGAACCTAGCCAGGAGGCCGATGTTTAGTGTTTCCCCTTTTGTTTCCAAATTGTAATAAGCAGGGTTGAAGTAATAACCCTGGACCATGTTTTGTTTTGATTGTAAAAAGGATTTCTCTCAGACTTAGCAATAAAAGTTGAATTTCCTTCATGTATTCTGGATGTCTGTGTGTTACTATGGATTGATACAGCTTACTGCCGCCGTCTCACAACGGTGCAGGCTGGGCATGATCCGACTGGACCCAGATTATTGGGATCGGGTCGTGACATATTTTCAGTGGTGGCCCATACAGTGTTTACCCTGTTCTCCCCTCTATTGTAGTAAATTTCATGACCCGAAATTTTTATAAGTTGGGTAGGTTGTAAACCCCCTGAATTTTCAAATTATTAAATTTTGGATTTTTCCCATTTTCTGTGAATTTTCGGTAATTAAAATCAAGGTTTTCAATTAATAAAGGATTTTTAATTGTTAATAAATAATATTAAAATATCATGAAAATAACATTTTTGGGTATAAAATAGAAAACTGGACTTGGGGTAATTTTCTGGGATTTTATTGGGCCTCAGACCTATTTTTAAAAGCCTAAAAACTATTTTTATAATTAATTAATTAATTCTGTTATTATATTTATATTTATATTATTATTATTGTTTTTATTATTATTATTATAGGCTTTTGGGCCCGGCCCGGCCCAGTGGGCCGAGCCCATTGGGTATTTCCAGCCCAGCCCCCGCGCCTCCCTGCGCGGCCAGCCACGCGCGCCGCTCCACCCGCCGAGCTCTCCTCCCCGCGGCTGTTTTCCCCTCCGCCGGCTATCCAGAGCCCCTCGACGCCGCCGGTGACCTCGCCGCCCCTCGGCTGAGCCGCCGCAGCCCCGGCCCGACCTCGCCGACCGACGGCCAGCTTCCCCGAGCCCCGGACACAGCACCGGATACGCAGGACACAGCCCGAACGCACTGGACACGCGTCCAGGACGCAGAACCGCGTGTCGGACCCAAAATACCCCGATCCCGAGTCCGAGGCCTCCCCTCGGTGCTCCTCCTTCAGCTTCCCGGTAGGTGCCCCTATCCGAGCGCCTGTCCTTTCCAAACCGCTACCCTATCCGACCGGGACTGACAGAATAAAGCTCTGTCAATCCCGGGATAGCTTAGAATTGGTAGATTATGGTTAATTAGTAGTTTAAGGATTGTTAGTCTTGATTGTTAGCTAATTTACGATTTAATGCAACGATCCTCAATACGTATATTAATTATATATATATAATAAAATAAAAAACCTTATTAAATATATTACGTAAGTTAATAATTATGTAATAGATAATTTCTGAAATGATTTTCAGTATTTAAATACTAGTAGTAATTATTTAATAGGTAATTTCTGAAATGATTTTCAGTATTTAAAAGTAGTAATTATTTAATAGATAATTTCCGAAATAATTTTTAGTATTTAAATACTAATTGGTAATTATTTAATATATAATTCTGAAACGATTTTCAGTGTTCAAAATATAATATGTTTTCCAAAATATTATTTCTCTGATAAACTAATTGCTAAAAACAAACGATATTATTTTTATTAAAATCGTTCTTTCCTATTTCCCTATCAGAAACAAAACGACATTTTACCATAAAATATTTTTCTACGATAAAATAAATAAAGTTTTATTATTATTAAAAAGGGTTTTGTTTTACTAAATCACTAATACAAATTATTACTATTTTTCGATCGTTGGATTTAAATCATTAACTTAGTTAACTAATCAAGTCAGATTAAAACCCTCTGACTTAATTCTAAAATCAGATTATTAATGATTGTAGGTCCCTGTAACTAAGGTTAAGACCGTCGCGACTTCTCACTCGCGTCACCAAACCAACTCCAGGCAAGTTTCATATAATTCAAAACTGGTATTTTAGTTGTAATTAAATATGTTGCATGTCATATAGATATATTGAGATGACACTTGATTTCACGGAACCGACTGATTGACTGATTGATTGACTCATTGACTCATTGACTCATTGACTATTGCCTTGGGAACTGGGGAGAAAAGTTAGCACCCGTGGTCAAAGCCCCCTTATTGCCTCATTGTGGATAGCTGAAGTCCAACCTCACTGGACTGACGCCGCACCGTGTTCACGCGAACACAGATTGCCTCCAACCCCAGCCGGCCACGGGATGCTACCTTTCTCAAAACACTTTAGTGATTGTAGTTTGTCATCATTGCTTCATCGACATTTACTGTTCTTGTCTCATATTTGTTGCATACAAAAATATAAATATTGTTCAACACTATTTCATTGCATCATTTTAATTATCGTTAAGATTCTGGAATTGGATATATGTTCTTGCTCCCTCCTGACTGGAGATCAACAATTTTAGGTGATTGCGGTGACGATGATGAGTATGACACCTTTTATGGTCCTGACCAGAGTTCTGAAGCCCTAGCTGAACCTAGCCAGGAGGCCGATGTTTAGTGTTTCCCCTTTTGTTTCCAAATTGTAATAAGCAGGGTTGAAGTAATAACCCTGGACCATGTTTTGTTTTGATTGTAAAAAGGATTTCTCTCAGACTTAGCAATAAAAGTTGAATTTCCTTCATGTATTCTGGATGTCTGTGTGTTACTATGGATTGATACAGCTTACTGCCGCCGTCTCACAACGGTGCAGGCTGGGCATGATCCGACTGGACCCAGATTATTGGGATCGGGTCGTGACATGTTTTCAGTGGTGGCCCATACAGGTCTCGAACCTACGATAAAATATTAGTATTGTGCAAGCTCAGGGACCAGGTGTTAGCTGGCACACTGGAGGGATTCTCTATTTCAGACGACGGAACACTGAGGAATGGCACCAGACTTTGTGTACCTGCTGGTGAATTGAGGGAACAGCTGATGCAGGAAGCGCATCACTCACAGTATTCCATCCACCCTGGAGCAAATAAGATGTACCGAGATATACGGGAGCACGTATGGTGGTATGGAATGAAGAAGGATGTCTCAAAATTCGTTGGCAGATGCTTGATCTGTCAGCAGGTGAAAGCAGATAGACAAAGACCAGCAGGACTCCACTGAAAACATGTCACGACCCGATCCCAATAATCTGGGTCCAGTCGGATCATGCCCAGCCTGCACCGTTGTGAGACGGCGGCAGTAAGCTGTATCAATCCATAGTAACACACAGACATCCAGAATACATGAAGGAAATTCAACTTTTATTGCTAAGTCTGAGAGAAATCCTTTTTACAATCAAAACAAAACATGGTCCAGGGTTATTACTTCAACCCTGCTTATTACAATTTGGAAACAAAAGGGGAAACACTAAACATCGGCCTCCTGGCTAGGTTCAGCTAGGGCTTCAGAACTCTGGTCCGGACCATAAAAGGTGTCATACTCATCATCGTCACCGCAATCACCTAAAATTGTTGATCTCCAGTCAGGAGGGAGCAAGAACATATATCCAATTCCAGCATCTTAACGATAATTAAAATGATGCAATGAAATAGTGTTGAACAATATTTATATTTTTGTATGCAACAAATATGAGACAAGAACAGTAAATGTCGATGAAGCAATGATGACAAGCTACAATCACTAAAAGTGTTTTGAGAAAGGTAGCATCCCGTGGCCGGCTGGGGTTGGAGGCAATCTGTGTTCGCGTGAACACGGTGCGGCGTCAGTCCAGTGAGGTTGGACTTCAGCTATCCACAATGAGGCAATAAGGGGGGCTTTGACCACGGGTGCTAACTTTTCTCCCCAATTCCCAAGGCAATAGTCAATGAGTCAATGAGTCAATGAGTCAATCAATCAGTCAATCAGTCGGTTCCGTGAAATCAAGTGTCATCTCAATATATCTATATGACATGCAACATATTTAATTACAACTAAAATACCAGTTTTGAATTATATGAAACTTGCCTGGAGTTGGTTGGTGACGCGAGTGAGATGTCGCGACGGTCTCAACCTTAGTTACAGGGACCTACAATTATTAATAATCTGATTTTAGAATAAAACAAAGGGTTTTAATTTGTCTTGATTAGTTAACTAAGTTAATGATTAAATCCAACGATCGATTAAAATAATAATAATAATTTGTATTAGTGATTTATTAAAACAAAACCCTTTTTAATAATAATGAAACTTTATTTATTTTTATCGTAGAAAAATATTTTATGGTAAAATGTCGTTTTGTTTCTAATAAGAAAAATAGGAAAGTACGATTATAATAACCTAATATCGTTTGTCTTTAGCAATCAATTTATTTTTAATAAACTAGGCTTAGGGAAAATATTACTTAATTTTTATTTTGGTAATATTACAAATCAATTTGCAAGAGAATATTAATTTTTGGAAACTTATTTAAATACTAACGTATTATATTTTTAAATACTAAAAAAATCATTTCCGAAATTATCTATTAAATAATTACTAATTTGTATTTAAATACTAAATATTATTTCAGAAATTATCTATTAAATAATTACTAATTTACGTAGGTTTATACGATCGATTAATAATAATAATTTGTAATAGTAATTTATTTCTAATTTTTAGTATTTAAATATATTTCTTCAGTGATGGATGCAAATTATATGTTCATAGTAACCCCTGAATTTGTAAAATGGTTAAATATTACTAATTTACGTAATATTTAATAAGATTTTTATTATATAAATATATAATTAATATACGTATTCGGAGATCGTTGAATCAAACCGCTAATTAATTAACCAACCAAAATCTATCAATCATTACATTAACTAATTAACTATAATCTATAATTTCTAACTATCCCGGGATTGACAGAGCTTTATTCTGTCAGTCCCGGTCGGACAGGGAAGCGGTTTTGGAAGGGACAGACGCTCGGATAGGGGCACCTACCGGGAAGCTGAAGGAGGAGCACCGAGGGGAGGCCTCGGACTCGGGATCGGGGTATTTCGAGTCAGATAAGCGATTCTGTGTCCTGGACACGTGTCCAGTGCGTTCGGGCTGTGTCCCGCGTCTGGGTCGCGTCCGCGGCGTGTCCGGCGCTGCCATGGCTACATTATGGGCGTTCTCCATGCCCTCTCTCATAATCGCGGTCTGCTCGCGATTTGCTTCTGCTTGGGCCCTCTGGGCTTCAAGAACTCCTCGTAGCAGGCCTACGAGTTCAGCGGGGTCCACCGGCACATTCGAGACCTCGGATCATGGAGATCTTCCTTCCTCCATGTCAAGATTATTTGGTACCGCAACGAGCCAAGATTTCAAGCTGGAGGGATCTCCTGGCGGCTATTCAAGAAGCAATTCAAGCGGAAGTTCTTTCCAGAGGCTGCCCTCGAAGCTATGGGAAGACAGTTTCAAGATCTGAAGCAAGGAGACCGCACAATTGAAGAATATGCGGCTGAGTTCAACAGGCTTGGCAGGTTTGCAAGCCACCTAGTGGACAATCCTGTGGAACGTGCTAAGAAGTTCCGGCACGGGCTACGTGAAGAGATCCGCACCTTAGTAGCTGCTAACGGTGCGAAGACTTATGACAAGATGTTGAAGGTGGCCCAAGATGTAGAGGCCAGTGCACCTGCTCGACCCAAGAGGGAGCATCCAGGGTCAAGCAACAGCTATCAGGGCAACAACAAGAGGCACAACAACAACAACAATAGGCCCTCCTATCCCCAGCAGTCCCAGCAACAACAGCCAGCAGCGGCCAACAAAGCGCATCAGTACAACCAACCAAAGGCGGTCAACTGCGTCTACTGCAAAAGGCCAGGTCATACCGCAGAGATCTGCAGGAAGAAATTGGGACACTGCCTTGCTTGTGGATCTGCCACCCATCAAGTGAAGGACTGCCCCACAGCATACAACAAAACTGGAGCTGGACAGCAGAGAGGTCCACTGCCTACTCAGCAGCAGCGCTACAACCAGCACAGAGCCGGGCAAGCTTTTGCCTTGACTGTGGAAGAGCCAGAAGCTGAACCCGAGGCGGAAGGAGATGTCATCGCAGGTTCCATTCTACTTCATTCGCACCCTGCCTTAGCATTATTTGATTCTGGAGCATCACACAGTTTTATATCTGCAAACTTCATTTCTGCACACCATCTAGTTACTGGCATAAGTAAGATAATCTGTAGAGTTATGACTGGTGGAGGACCAATACCCATTAGTGAGACTTGTAGCTGCCCAGTCACTATCTCAGGACTTGAGTTTCAGACTCAGTTCCTAATAATGCCTCTGCCAAACTATGACGTAGTCTTGGGCATGGATTGGCTTAGTCAACATCATGCTCTGATAGACTGTCGAGAAGGCTGCGTAACTCTAGATCCACCTGGAGGACCTAAACTCAAAGTGATTCGAGCACCTGAAGGCGTGGAATGTGTGTCCTACACATCCATCACTGAAGAAACCGGACCCCCTCATCCTCTCATAGCGGAATTTATAGACGTCTTCCCAGACAATCTTCCAGGGCTACCCCCTGATCGAGATGTGGAATTCTCGATCGATCTTATACCTGGCGCAGCACCAATCTCCCAACGCTGCTACCGAGTGAATCCCAAGGAGTCCAAGGAGATGAAAGACCAAATTGACGAGCTTCAGGCGCAAGGATTCATCAGGACCGGTGCCTCACCCTGGGGAGCACCAGTCTTGTTTGTACCCAAGAAGGATGGGACAGTTAGAATGTGCATAGACTACCGGGCATTGAACAACATCACTATCAAGAACAAGTACCCGCTGCCCCGGATCGACGATCTCTTCGACCAGCTGAGTGGAGCTAAGGTTTTCTCGAAGATAGACCTCAGATCGGGTTACCATCAAATCAAGGTGAGGAAGGAAGATATTCCAAAGACGGCATTCAACACCAAGTATGGACAATTTGAATTCTTGGTCATGCCCTTTGGTCTTACCAATGCCCCAGCAGTGTTCATGAATCTCATGAACAAGGTCTTCCACAAATACCTGGACCAGTTTGTCGTTGTCTTCATTGACGACATTCTGATCTATTCGAAGACCAAGGAAGAACACGAGCAGCATTTGAGGATAGTTTTGGAAACCCTCAGAAAGGAGAAGCTATATGGAAAATTGTCCAAGTGTGAATTCTTCTTAGACAAGGTGGACTTTCTCGGCCACGTTGTCACAGGAGAAGGCATATCAGTGGACCCCAAGAAGATAGCTGCCGTGGAAACATGGAATACTCCCAGGTCAGTTGCAGAGATCAGAAGCTTCTTGGGCTTAGCTGGATATTACAGAAAATTCGTGAAGGATTTTGCAAAAATTGCTGAGCCCATGACCAAGCTAACCAGGAAGAATGAAGAGTTCGTCTGGACCGAAGCGTGCCAGGCGTCATTTGAAGAGCTGAAGAGAAGGCTAACAACAGCACCAATTTTGTCGCTACCCTCAGGATCAGGAGGATTCTCAATTTATAGCGACGCGTCCGGCAAAGGATTAGGATGTGTGCTCCAGCAACATGGAAAGGTAATTGCTTATGCTTCCCGGCAATTACGGACTCATGAGAAGAACTACCCGACTCATGACCTGGAGCTAGCAGCAGTCATCTTCGCCTTGAAGCTGTGGAAGCACTACCTGTACGGCGAAAGAGTAGAGATATACACGGACCACAAAAGTCTCAAGTATGTCTTTACACAGAAGGAGCTCAACATGCGTCAGAGACGATGGTTGGAGCTCATGAAGGACTTTGATATCAGCCTGCAGTACCATCCCGGAAAGGCTAATGTGGTCGCCGACGCACTTAGTCGATATCCGATGGCGATGTTCTTGACGACAGATCGGTACCTACTGGAGGACATGGAAAAGCTGGGTTTAGAACTCGTATTGCCTGCAGAGGAAATGAAGAAGCTTGGACGGGAAGCAATAGTACCCGGCGTTGACTTCCCCATGATGCATTTGCAAGTACAATCTAGCTTGATGGACAAAATCAAGGAAACTCAATTCGAGGACGGAGTATTGTGCAAGCTCAGGGACCAGGTGTTAGCTGGCACACTGGAGGGATTCTCTATTTCAGACGACGGAACACTGAGGAATGGCACCAGACTTTGTGTACCTGCTGGTGAATTGAGGGAACAGCTGATGCAGGAAGCGCATCACTCACAGTATTCCATCCACCCTGGAGCAAATAAGATGTACCGAGATATACGGGAGCACGTATGGTGGTATGGAATGAAGAAGGATGTCTCAAAATTCGTTGGCAGATGCTTGATCTGTCAGCAGGTGAAAGCAGATAGACAAAGACCAGCAGGACTTCTTCAGCCACTGCCCATTCCAGAATGGAAATGGGAGCACATCACTATGGATTTTGTGTCAGGATTGCCTCGATCCCAAGGAGGGAAGGACGCTATTTGGGTGATCGTAGACAGATTGACTAAGTCTGCCCACTTCATTCCCTTCAAGGTTGGTTTATCCACCGAGAAGTTAGCTGCCCTATACATGAGACAAATCGTCCGGATACATGGAGTTCCTGTGAGCATTGTATCAGACCGAGACAGCCGCTTTACTTCTCACTTCTGGAAGAGCTTGCAAGAGAGTCTGGGGACCCAACTGAAGTTCAGCACTGCGTATCACCCACAAACTGACGGACAGTCAGAGAGAACCATCCAGACGTTAGAGGATATGCTGAGATCTTGCGTCCTGGATTTTGGAGGATCATGGGAGGACCACCTACACTTGGTAGAGTTTGCTTACAACAACAGCTATCAGGCCAGCATCCGCATGACTCCTTTTGAGGCTCTGTATGGACGTCGCTGCCGCACTCCCTTGGCTTGGGACGACGTAGGAGAACGAGTCATGCTGGGACCTGAGATGATTACAGATGCGGCTGAAAAAGTCAAGGTGATCAGAGACAGACTTCGGGTGGCTCAAGATCGTCAGAAACATTGGGCGGACAGCCGTCGCCGACTTGTGGAGTTCGAAGCAGGTGATAGCGTCTTCGTCAAGATCTCCCCTACCAGAGGAACTATCCGTTTTGGCAGAGCTGGGAAACTTAGTCCCAGGTATATCGGCCCATTCGAGATATTGAGCAGAGTTGGAGAGGTGGCATACAGAGTGGCGTTACCACCTAATCTTGAAGGCGTGCACAACGTTTTCCATGTATCGCAGCTGAGGCGTTACATTCCGGACCCGAGCCACATCCTGGATCATTCGGAGTTGGAGATTGGGCCAAGTCTTACAGTACCAGAGCAGCCAGTGAGAATCATAGACCGTATGGAAAAGCAGTTGCGGAACACCGTGATTCCACTGGTCAAAGTTCAGTGGCTCCACCACTCCCCAGGCGAATCCACCTGGGAACGAGAGGCTGAGATGAGGCAGAAGTACCCTCATCTGTTTTAAGGCATGTTTACCCTGTTCTCCCCTCTATTGTAGTAAATTTCGAGGACGAAATTTTTATAAGTTGGGTAGGTTGTAAACCCCCTGAATTTTCAAATTATTAAATCTTGGATTTTTCCCATTTTCTGTGAATTTTCGGTAATTAAAATCAAGGTTTTCAATTAATAAAGGATTTTTAATTGTTAATAAATAATATTAAAATATCATGAAAATAACATTTTTGGGTATAAAATAGAAAACTGGACTTGGGGTAATTTTCTGGGATTTTATTGGGCCTCAGACCTATTTTTAAAAGCCTAAAAACTATTTTTATAATTAATTAATTAATTCTGTTATTATATTTATATTATTATTATTATTATTGTTTTTATTATTATTATTATAGGCTTTTGGGCCCGGCCCGGCCCAGTGGGCCGAGCCCATTGGGTATTTCCAGCCCAGCCCGGCCAGTGCCATAGCGGGTCGGGCGGGTCGGTCTGACCGGATCCGCGCCCGACCCGGGACCCGGAACCCGCCCCTGTCACCCGGTCACCCCACGACGCTGCGATCCCGCCGCCGGCGCCGTTAAACGCGCGCGTCCACGCCCCCACGTCCGCCTCCTCCTTCGACGGCCACGTCGACCCCGGCTGAGCCCCTCGAACCCCCTATATATTCCTTCCCCCTTCCTCTTCTCTCCCCCCCCAAAAACTAAACCCTAACCCTAGAACGTCGACTCCGGCAGCCACTTCCAGCGACAGCCCCCGGCGCCTCCCTGCACGGCCAGCCCCGGCGCCTCCCTGCGCGGCCAGCCACGCGCGCCGCTCCACCCGCCGAGCTCTCCTCCCCGCGGCTGTTTTCCCCTCCGCCGGCTATCCAGAGCCCCTCGACGCCGCCGGTGACCTCGCCGCCCCTCGGCTGAGCCGCCGCAGCCCCGGCCCGACCTCGCCGACCGACGGCCAGCTTCCCCGAGCCCCGAACACAGCACCGGATACGCAGGACACAGCCCGAACGCACTGGACACGCGTCCAGGACGCAGAACCGCGTGTCGGACCCGAAATACCCCGATCCCGAGTCCGAGGCCTCCCCTCGGTGTTCCTCCTTCAGCTTCCCGGTAGGTGCCCCTATCCGAGCGCCTGTCCTTTCCAAACCGCTACCCTGTCCGACCGGGACTGACAGAATAAAGCTCTGTCAATCCCGGGATAGCTTAGAATTGGTAGATTATGGTTAATTAGTAGTTTAAGGATTGTTAGTCTTGATTGTTAGCTAATTTACGATTTAATGCAACGATCCTCAATACGTATATTAATTATATATATATAATAAAATAAAAAACCTTATTAAATATATTACGTAAGTTAATAATTATGTAATAGATAATTTCTGAAATGATTTTCAGTATTTAAATACTAGTAGTAATTATTTAATAGGTAATTTCTGAAATGATTTTCAGTATTTAAAAGTAGTAATTATTTAATAGATAATTTCCGAAATGATTTTTAGTATTTAAATACTAATTGGTAATTATTTAATATATAATTCTGAAACGATTTTCAGTGTTCAAAATATAATATGTTTTCCAAAATATTATTTCTCTGATAAACTAATTGCTAAAAACAAACGATATTATTTTTATTAAAATCGTTCTTTCCTATTTCCCTATCAGAAACAAAACGACATTTTACCATAAAATATTTTTCTACGATAAAATAAATAAAGTTTTATTATTATTAAAAAGGGTTTTGTTTTACTAAATCACTAATACAAATTATTACTATTTTTCGATCGTTGGATTTAAATCATTAACTTAGTTAACTAATCAAGTCAGATTAAAACCCTCTGACTTAATTCTAAAATCAGATTATTAATGATTGTAGGTCCCTGTAACTAAGGTTAAGACCGTCGCGACTTCTCACTCGCGTCACCAAACCAACTCCAGGCAAGTTTCATATAATTCAAAACTGGTATTTTAGTTGTAATTAAATATGTTGCATGTCATATAGATATATTGAGATGACACTTGATTTCACGGAACCGACTGATTGACTGATTGATTGACTCATTGACTCATTGACTCATTGACTATTGCCTTGGGAACTGGGGAGAAAAGTTAGCACCCGTGGTCAAAGCCCCCTTATTGCCTCATTGTGGATAGCTGAAGTCCAACCTCACTGGACTGACGCCGCACCGTGTTCACGCGAACACAGATTGCCTCCAACCCCAGCCGGCCACGGGATGCTACCTTTCTCAAAACACTTTAGTGATTGTAGTTTGTCATCATTGCTTCATCGACATTTACTGTTCTTGTCTCATATTTGTTGCATACAAAAATATAAATATTGTTCAACACTATTTCATTGCATCATTTTAATTATCGTTAAGATGCTGGAATTGGATATATGTTCTTGCTCCCTCCTGACTGGAGATCAACAATTTTAGGTGATTGCGGTGACGATGATGAGTATGACACCTTTTATGGTCCGGACCAGAGTTCTGAAGCCCTAGCTGAACCTAGCCAGGAGGCCGATGTTTAGTGTTTCCCCTTTTGTTTCCAAATTGTAATAAGCAGGGTTGAAGTAATAACCCTGGACCATGTTTTGTTTTGATTGTAAAAAGGATTTCTCTCAGACTTAGCAATAAAAGTTGAATTTCCTTCATGTATTCTGGATGTCTGTGTGTTACTATGGATTGATACAGCTTACTGCCGCCGTCTCACAACGGTGCAGGCTGGGCATGATCCGACTGGACCCAGATTATTGGGATAGGGTCGTGACATACTTGAGACCTGTATGGGCCACCACTGAAAACATGTCACGACCCGATCCCAATAATCTGGGTCCAGTCGGATCATGCCCAGCCTGCACCGTTGTGAGACGGCGGCAGTAAGCTGTATCAATCCATAGTAACACACAGACATCCAGAATACATGAAGGAAATTCAACTTTTATTGCTAAGTCTGAGAGAAATCCTTTTTACAATCAAAACAAAACATGGTCCAGGGTTATTACTTCAACAATGCTTATTACAATTTGGAAACAAAAGGGGAAACACTAAACATCGGCCTCCTGGCTAGGTTCAGCTAGGGCTCAGCCGGGGTCGACGTGGCCGTCGAAGGAGGAGGCGGACGTGGGGGCGTGGACGCGCGCGTTTAGCGGCGCCGGCGGCGGGATCGCAGCGTCGTGGGGTGACCGGGTGACAGGGGCGGGTTCCGGGTCCCGGGTCGGGCGCGGATCCGGTCAGACCGACCCGCCCGACCCGCTATGGCACTGGCCGGGCTGGGCTGGAAATACCCAATGGGCTCGGCCCACTGGGCCGGGCCGGGCCCAAAAGCCTATAATAATAATAATAAAAACAATAATAATAATAATAATATAAATATAATAACAGAATTAATTAATTAATTATAAAAATAGTTTTTAGGCTTTTAAAAATAGGTCTGAGGCCCAATAAAATCCCAGAAAATTACCCCAAGTCCAGTTTTCTATTTTATACCCAAAAATGTTATTTTCATGATATTTTAATATTATTTATTAACAATTAAAAATCCTTTATTAATTGAAAACCTTGATTTTAATTACCGAAAATTCACAGAAAATGGGAAAAATCCAAGATTTAATAATTTGAAAATTCAGGGGGTTTACAGTAATTCTTAATACGTAGGCTTGAGTGTATCCTAAAATATCCAAAATAGAATATGTGACGTTCAAAAATTTGTATCGGTATCGATTTATTCATCGGCCCTAAAATCGATACGATTATCACTAATTTAACCTATAATAAATTATTAACATTTTAGAGTATTGGTATTGGTATTGGTATTGGTATCAGAATCGGTATCGGTATCAGACCATTACTATGAGTATCGATTATCACTAATTATTAACATTTTAGAAAAAAATATTTTATACTTTAGGCATAATTTTAAATATTTATAGTGTTATTTCTTAGTATTATAGTCGTTTATAGTTATACTTCAGGGTACTAATATGAATAGTAATTAGTACTTCCAACCTTACTATACTATGGCATGTATCGGCCATATTCAGATTAGTGTCGAGGAATTATGATTTTGGATACGTGTAAAACATGAAGAAATGCTCAAATATAGTCTTTCCAATAGCTCCTTTAGTTCTTTATGAGACTTCTTCATCAAGTATACTAACTAACTAATCTTTTGGCAAATATCCTAACTCATCTTCTATCTAATCCATATTGTTTGAATATATGGTACATGCAGAATCAATGAGTTGATACTTAGTTGAACGGTCGTGGATGTACAATCGGCGACATGAGAGTAGGATTGGTTTGACATATGATTTTATGGCAGGCGTTGAAAAATTTCTCAAATACGTCAGTAGTCAACCTTATTGTATGAATGGGAGGCTCATCAAGTGTCCTTGTGTCAAATGTCATAATATACCATTTAAAGAGGTGGATCTCGTGAGGGAGCATCTCTACAAGAAATATTTCGTACCGAACTACAAGGAACGGATGGCTCAAGGAGGACCTTTGTTTTCGTAATATCATCATTCCTCCTTCAATACGGAGGTAAAAGAGTCAACTCTCGAAGATAACTTTGAATATCGACCGTGAAACCTGGCACGTGAGTTGATATTAGATGCGGCCGGTCCAAGTTTTGATCCGGAGGATCATAATCTTGATGCGAAGGAATTCTATGATATGTTCAAGAAATCTGATACTCCGTTATACCCGGATTATGATTCTTATTCTATCATGTCAGTGGTGATGCGGCTGTTGAACCTGATAATTCAGTTTATTAGAGAGTTGTTGCCAAAAGGATCGAAGGAGTTGCCTGAAAACTTCTACAAGTAAAAGATGATGATACATAAACTCGGATTAGGCTATGAAAAGATAGATTATTGTCGAAACGGTTGCATGTTGTATTACAAGGAGAACAATGATAAAGATAAATATATTTTCTGTCATGCAGACCAGTACAAGCCAATTCGGGACAAAAAAAATCAACTGTCCGAGTAAGGTTGCTTCCCTACAAGTACATGAAGTTTTTGTCGATCACAAAGAGGCTGCAGAGGATGTATATGTCCGTAAATACAGCACAACAAATGACATGGCATAGCAAGGAATGAAAGATAAATGAAGGAGAATTATCTCATTCTTCCGATGGAGAGGCATGTAAACTCCGTTGCTGCCACATGAGAAAATCTATTTTCAGGCCTTCTTGTGGACAATGGAGTATATGTCCGTCGTCCAGGATTTGCAGACCCCCTACTCTACCAGAGCGTCCAGCCAATATCTGTCGTCCCGAGCTTTGGGCCGATGGAGCGACGTAAGCATTTATTTGTCAATTCACAAATTTATATTTGTATTTTGTATTCTAATTGTATATTGTCTACTTATTTCATATTCTTTTCGATCATGGCTGAAAATGATCTGGGGGAGATCTTGCGGGGCTACTTTGATGGTCCTTATATCAACTTCAGTGACATCCCGCTCGATCGACGATTCGCTTGGCTAGAGAAGCTCAGGGTATGTATATAAATTTTATTTATAATAATATATAATTTTTTATTACAATGATAAAAAATATTTTTCTAGTTTGCAGAGGTTGTACTGATGGTCGGATCATAGAGATAGTGATATCCGGAAGTGCTACAAGACCGTCGTCAGCAAGATGTTGAAAGTTATTATCAATGACTAGAAGGCACTGGCGTTACTTGGACTGGATCACCGCAAGGAATGGCTGAAGGTGGAGTACTGGGAGGAGATGAAGAAGAAGTTGGACACCCCGGCCTATAAGGCCAAGTACGAGAAGGCGAAAGCTGCCTGTGCTAAGGGTGGTCTCTATATTAGTGGATCCATCCCGACCGTCGAACATTTTCGATGGATGGTTAGTATTAAAAAATTTTGCTAGATCATTTTTTTTGTAATTATAATTTTTTTTTTGCTAATTTATTAATTTCTTAGTTTTTTACAGTGCGACGAGGCCACTAGAACCGAGAAAGACCCCAAGACCGTCGACTTTCCACCAATCTTCCAGAGGACCCACAAAAGAAAGAAGGATAAAAATCTCGTCGATGAGCGGGCCGCCAAAGCATATGTATGTTATCTTTATAAAATTTTGTCAATTTAATTATATTATTTTTATAATTTAATTAGATTCTAGGTTTCTAGGTTAAAACAGTCAAACTAGGTCAACTCTAGGTCAAACAATCAAACTATGATATTTTTTAGTTTTTAGGTTGATTTTTATCCATTCTAATAGTTTATGAAGTTATATTAAGATTGTAAAATCATATAAAAGATAAAAACTTATCTATTTCATGTAAATTAATCGACAAGGGTGATTAATATTTCATTCAATTTCAAAATACTAAGAAACAACACTGTAAATACTTAAAATTATGCACCTTAGTTACTATCCTATTTTAAGAAACAACACTATAAATACTGTAAATACTTAAAATTATAATTTTATTCAATTTACTTTAAACCTCATAGGAATGTTCCGATACCGATTCTGATACTTTGAACCTTAGTTAAAATCCTATTTTAAGATATAATGGAAATCAAATATAGCAAATATAACTCAAATTATATACATATACTATGATATCTAATATCTAATATGATACTCTAACCAAAATCAAATATAGCACATATAACTCTAAAATTCTTAACTCTAAACCTATTTATATAAATAAATATAGGAGACGTACGAGACGTTAGAGGAGGGCACTGAGAGAAGTACGCCGACTGAGAGACGATCGGTGGGTACAAGTTGTCGGAAGAGGGAAATGCGGCAGCGTGTACGGTACCAGATCGTTGGGATCCCAACCGTCGGTTCTTTCCAGAACTCCTCCGACGGCTACTCTAGCTCTATCAGTGTCGGGCTCCGGCGTATCTTCTGGTGCGATATCTCTTGAGCATCTCACGACGACTGTGCATGAACTACATGGGTTGGTCCGACAGTTGATAGACACTCGTGATGTTGCAGCACCTGCTCCTCCGACGGCTACTACGACGGGTCCTCCAGCTACTCCGACGACTCCAACTCCTCTGACGGCATCGATGGGTCATCCATTTCCTTCGACGGCTCCTGCCATTGTTCCGTTTGTCATTGCTCCTGATGATCTATAAGATATCATCTCTATGGATGTGGCGCAGTACATGCTAGCCGACAGCCGTCGCAGCCTCCGCCTCTATCGTCGACTTGATGAATTTTTTGCGTTTGTGAGATTTTTTTGGGTTGGTTATATTTTTTTGATTTGATTGTATTTATTTGACTTTGTGGGATTGTATAACAGTTATTTGTACATGTTTGGATTACTCTACTTTATTATTTTATTGTATATAAATATTTGTACATGTTTGTGTTGGTTTTATTAGTTTGTGTATAATTTACTTGTGTAAATTTTATCTGTGTAGAAATTGGTGAATCTATAACAGGTATATGTTCAATAGAAATTGATTTCTGGAAAAAATATTATCTTTAGCGACGGACTGACGACGTAATAGCGACAAAAAATCTAAAAAATCTCAGGTCAGTGACGGATTACCGGCAAAAAATCTCAGGCAAACGACTATCTAGCGATGGACAATCCGTCGCTAAAATGTCTGATACACACAAATGTACCAAACATGTATCAGAGTTCGTCGCTAACATCCGTCGCTAATCCGTCACTGTGAGTGACGACTTAGCGACAAACTCTGTGAGCCCTGAATGTGCAAAACCTTCTGGAATATTTGGCAAATTTTGGGCTGACATAATTCGTCGCTATTTTATCGGTAAGTAATCAGAAAGTTTAGGGACAAAAAATATACGTCACTAATATGTCGCTGGATTTATGTTGCTCAATCCGTCGCTAATCCGTCGTTTTATCGACAAAATTTTGTAGCGACATTAATTTTTCTAACGGAACATTTCTGTCGCTAATCAGTCGATAAAATATAAATAGAGAAAATATGCATTTTATCGACGGATAATTGCGTCTCTAAAATAGTGTATTTTTGTAGTGATGTGGGATAATGGGTCCAAATGTCATGCAATACAGCGTACATAAAGTTCCAAACTGGACAAAGAGAAGACACTTAACATCAATCCCCAGTGTGGATAAACCAAAATGAAGATGTTCTTGACATCAATAATTCGTCGATGCATAATTCTAGGAGGCATAATATTTTTCTATTAAAGTTTGTTACATGAAAGATTCTTTTCGTGAAAATATAAATTCCTCAGTTTGGTTATCACTAAAGTTTTGTGGAATTATAAAACTATATATATGATAAAAATTAACATTGCTTTTTAATTAAAAACACTCAAAACATATATAAAATTTAGTTTATTCATTCTTCAACAAATTATGTATATTTTTTGTCAGTAACAACTGCATTTTATTAATAATGATTTTTTTATTAAAAATGTTATTTTATTTACCTTCCTTTACTAATGTCTAACTTTGTTTTCCCTGTTTTTAATTTATTACTACTATCTTTATTTTTCAAGAGTTAGCATTTGTAATGGGGGATGATAAATACAAATAACACATAAGAAAATGATAAAATTGGAGCATGGGGTGGGGTGGGGAGGAGTGGAAGGGTGTAGTAATAAATTAATAATGGAAGAAACATAATTATACTTTAGTAATGGATTTAAAACAAAGTAACTCTAAAAAAACCAAGAAGAAGAATAAGAAGAAGGAGGAGGAGGAGGAGGAAACTTTACAAGTAAGGCTATAATCAACAAAGGTGATGAATAGAGATAGAGAGAGGAGACGATCTCTCCGTCATAATAATAAATTTATAGTTTTTTAAATAGATTTTTTTTCTCTCTTTTTCATTTTGTCTCGGATGTCTTGTAATAATTTTCAAAAGGGACAGGAACATAAAAAGAGTTCATTTCAGAGAAATGACCTCATGTGAGGAAAATAATTTCCTGAAATGAATAACACAAGAAACAACATAAATAGAATTATTTCAGAAAAATAGACCATATCTCTACATTATAAAGAGGCTTGAAAAATTATTTCAATATGAGTCATCTAAGTCATATGTATATCCTTGCGTAATTTCTCTACTATTAGAGAGAGACTTGAAAATGTCTCAAAGTGCGCATCTAAGTCATATGTATATCCCCAGAAAAAGAAAAAATATCATAAAATTCTTCTAATATATAGCTATCCTCACCTTAGTAAGAAAAATAAATCCTAAAATCTTTCCAACTCCCTTAAGATATATCCAAGGCCTATAAACATATCTATAAAAAAATTATAATTAAAACATATTTAATATTCAATATTCAAATTATATTTAAACTACATATATCCAAAGTTTTAAAAATATCTACAAAAAAAATCTAATTAAAATATATTTAAAATATTAATTTAACTTTCTATCTACTTTTTAAATAATATTATAAAAAAAATTGTACGTACAACACATATGAACGTGACTAATATCCATAAAAATAACAAAAATCAAATACAACCTTAAATTACATGGTTTCTGTTGGTGTTTTTGCCTTTGGACTATATAGTGCTTTACTTGTGTTGAGGTGTGCACATGGGGTGTGGTGAGGCACATGGGTGCCATATGGGGGTATTTTATTAGGATGAAGAAGGATTAACTCCTTAATAAAAGCATTTATGTTTTTTGTCATTCTCTTGGAATTTATTCCATAGGAGCTAAGCTCCAAAGGGGCTTAGCGACTCGGACTCGGACTCGGACTCGAATTCGGGCTCGGGCGCAAAGTGGCACTTTGTTGGCACACTTTGTACTTAACACGTCAGCATCGGCGCTTGTGCGCATTTGATGCGTGAGCTACATGTGCGGCCGCAAGCGTGGTCGCTTGCGCTGCTGCAGATATTTTTGAACGGTTAGGGAAAGATATGATCTGTTATTCAGATCTATTTTTTGTGGGATTCAAAATTAATTCGTGCCTATCTTTTAGGGATTCGTAATTAGTATGTTCCTATCTTTCCGTAACTGTTGGGTGGCTAGGATTTTCACCCTCTCTCTATAAATACTCTTTTCGTGCCTTTTTGAGGACTTACTCCAAAATAGAGGAGACAAAGAGAGTTGCAGCATTCGCCATTGCAGTCCAGTAGGTTCGTGCGAGTCCAAGAAAGGAGGTGACAACGAACATTCCAGAAGTTCTACGTGAACTTGCTGGTTTTTGGGAGCAGATGGTGTGTGGCGAATCTTGCTTTAAGCAATGGTGATCTTCATCACCCCAGCAAGCAGAGTTTATTCTTCTTCTTTCTCTTCTATTTTGCAAGTTGTAAACTCTGTTTTGTCCGTTTTTAACTACGATTGCAAGAAAGAACGAGAAGATAGTTTTATTTTATTCTTTTGTTATCTTGTTTCTAGTTGTAATCAGATCCTATATATAATTTTTTTGTTGGATCAAGAGATATTAGAAAGGGAACTCTGGTGTGAACTCCTGATCTTAACTTCAACTTCTGGTTCTATCATCTTTGATTAAGCCTCGAGACTAACAATCTCAAAGCAAGATCCGAGTAAGATAGAAAATCGATCAAACCTTTTTGATACTAGCCTTTACAAGCTTGAGAAGTTTGATGGCGAATACTAAAACATTTGGAAGAGGAAGATCTCTCTGAATCTTCGTCTTGTTTGGTTGATCCAGAACCTACCATTCCTAAAGATGGAGAAGAATTTGAAGTTGGTGTGGCGCAGGATGAGCACAACAAGTAGAAAGAATACAATGACCTCTGCAAGCTATTGATCCTCAATGCAATGAAGGACTCAATGACAAAGGCTTACATGAAGAAAGAGAAGGCAAAAAATGTCTGGGAAGATCTTGAGAAACATTACAAAACTGATGAAAAGATGTCCAAAATCTATCTCGTTAAAAAAAATTTCACTTTGTAATTTAAAGACGAAAAGGTAATGCTGTCGCAAGTCAAGGAACTTCTGAAGATGCAGCAGAAGCTGGAGGAAGAGGGCATTAAGCAGGAAGATAAGTTTATTGTGGGGGCTATCGTCACCAAGCTTCCTCCAGGCTGGATCAAGTTCAATACTGACATGTACCGTAAGAAGATAGAGATCCAGCTCGAAGATCTTCTTCACTGGATTCACATTGAAGATGAGGCCAGGGGACAACTAAAGGTGGATTCCCTGTCCAAACAGTTGGCAAAGGCCAACTTAGTGCATGCTGGTAATTCCAAGGGAAAGAAGAAGGCTTCTCACAAAAAAAAAAGGACTTCAACCATCTGAAGGTGAAGTCGGCTTTATTCAAGCCTAAGCCAAAGCCCAAGTCTGAAGTGACTTGCTTCAATTGTGGCAAGAAGGGCCACTACCGAAGTGACTGCAGATCCAAGCCCAAACAGATAGAGCAAGGTGAGCCTAACAAGGTTGCTATGATTGTGCAGATTGTCACGACTGGTATCGACTCCGACAGGTGGATAGACACTTGTGCATCTTGCCATGTTTGCTCAAAGAATTAGTTGTTCACCACCTACAAGCTTATATCTAAGAAGGTTATGGTGGAAAACCAGGCACAAGCTGAAGTACTAAGGACCAGAACAGTGGTACTGAACCTGACTTCGGGGAAGTCGCTGAAGCTTCAAGATGTGAAGTATGTACCAATGATAGCCAAGAATCTGGTCTCAAGAAGTCTGCTCTGCAACGCAGGCTTGAGTATGGACATTAACGTTGGACAGATGGTGATGTCTTTTAAAGGAACATACTTCAAAAAAGCTTTATGTACCGAAGGGATGTTCAAACTTCAACTTATAACTCCTGCTACAATGATAAATGCAGTCGCTTCTTCTGGTTATTCTCTTGAGTTATGGCACAATAGACTAGGACATGTTTATTGTAAAAGAATAAACAAGATGTCTAGTCTAGGACTTATCTCCAAATATGGGGGTAAGGAGGTGGAGAAATGTGAGGTCTGTGTACAGACAAAGATCACCAGAAAGACGTTTAAACGGGTTAACCGAAGCACATATCTTCTGGAGTTGGTGCACTCAGATATCTGTGACTTCAAATAGTTCTCCATCAAGGCCAAGATAAAGTATTTCATTACATTCATCGATGACTACTCAAAGTATACGTTCGTCTATCTTCTCAAGTCAAAGGACGAAGAATTTGAGAAGTTTAATGAGTTCAGGGTTGAAGCTGAACGTCAGATAGGGCAACAACTCAAGATACTTAGAAGTAATCGAGGCAGAGAGTATAGGTCTATTAATTCGTATCATTCCGCAAAGAACATGAAATTGTCAATGAGACAACTGCTCTGTATTTTCCTTAATCAAATAGAGTACCTGAGAGGAAGAACATGACGTTGACAGAAATAAGAACTCAATGCTGTTAACTGCGGGTCTTACAAACTGCTTATAGGGAGAAGCTGCGTTGACGGCTACGTTCATCCTGAACAGAGTGTCGTACTCAACATCCGATGTCACTCCTCATGAACTCTGGTTCAAAGTCAGACCCAGCTTAAATTTCATTCGAGTGTGGGGGTATCTGGCATATATGTGAAGCTCCCGGACTTCAATATTCATAAACTGGGTACGAGGACAACGAAGACCATCTTCTTGGATTATGCTGAGAAGAGTGATGCTCGGAGATTTTTTGATATAGAATAAAATTATATCATTGAATCTCGCAAAGCAGAATTCTTTGAAGATAAATTTGTAAGGCACAAGAATATTATTATCACGGATATTTCAGAGAATTGTGTGGGTACACAGGAGGCTGAAGCCTCCAAAGAAGATGTAGTACATTAAGAAGTTGTCATTCCAGAGATAACGTTCGAACCAGAACTCGCAGAATCGAGAACTAAGCGGGTGAGGAGACAGAAGGACTTCGGAGAAGATTTTGTCACCTATCATGTGGAAACAGATCCGCTTACCTATGATGAGGCAATGAAGACCAGAGGCGTTGCCTTCTGGAAGGAGGCTATCAATGACGAGTATGACTCAATAACCTCCAACAACACTTGGGTGTTGGTCGATCTGTCGGAAGAAGCTAAACCAATCAGATGCAAGTGGATCTTCAAAAGGAAGATGAAGGCCGATGGAACTGTTGACAAGTTCAAGGCAAGGTTGGTTGCCAAGGAATTTTCTCAGAAGCAGGGGATCGACTACTTCGACACATATGCTCTAGTAGTGCGGATTACGACCATCAGGATGTTGATTGCTATGAGTGCAATTCACAAGTTAGTTATTCATCAGATGAATGTCAAAACAGCATTCCTGAATGGAGAGTTGACCGAAGATATTTACATACAATAACCAGAAGGATTTGTCGTCAAAGGACTTGAAGACAAAGTTTGAAAGTTGGTAAAATCCTTATACGGTCTGAAGCAAGCTCCCAAGATGTGGCATAAAAAATTTGATAAAGTCATAAGATCAAACAGCTACAAGATCAGCGAGACGGACAAGTGTCACTACCAAAATATGATGAAATAGTGATATTTTTAGCGACGTCATAATAAAACATTGCTAATATTAAAGACTTGAGCAACTCCTAAAATAAATGTCGCTATACATCGCTATTGGCAACACATAACGACGTTTAGCGACTGTACTTTAATTTTTTAAAGAATAATCGCTATAAGTTTCTTTAACGTCGCTAAACGTCGCTAATTTTTATGATTTAGCGACGTTTAGCGACGTATTTACCGACGTTACTTTATTTTATTTTTAGCGATGTCTCTAACATCGCAAACTTTTTAATTAACGACGTTTAGCGACGTCTATTGACGACGTCGCTAATTTTTTTAATTAGCAACATTTAGCGAAGTCTATTTATGACGTCGCTAAACTTTTTTATATAGAGTTCAGGGTTTCATTTTCCCCCATTCTCTCATCCTAAAATTTTGAAAACTTCCCTTATCCCCCCTCTGGCAAAGTACCCCCTACCCCCTCCAGCGAAGTACCCCCACCTCCGGCCTCCTCCTCCCCCCGTCCCTACCCCCTCCCACCGGCTCTCTTCCCTCTGTGCTCCGGCTCCCCCTCCGACTCACCCCCTCTGTGCTTCGGCTCCCCCCCTTTGTGCTCCGACTCTCCCTCCGCCTTTGGCTCTCCGATCAGTCAGCCCCCCTCCTCGGTCAGGTAAACCCTAAACCTAATTCTCATGTATATAAGTTTTGTGTGTGTGTGTGTATATATATATATATATATATATATATATATATATATATATATATATATATGTGTGTGTGTGTGTGTGTGTGTGTGTGTGTGTGTGTGTGTGTGTGTGTGTTTTAGCTTTGTGGTATTGGTGTTGTGACATGGAGGTGGCGAGAAGGGGATGCGGTGCTTGGGTTTCAGAGCAGTCCAGTACTTGTATAGATTGTTATTAGCAGTGGAGGTGAGTGTTCACAGATATTAGGGGTGATCGGGCAAGTTATAGGTGACAACAGCTGCTGTAGTACTAATAATTAGTAGACTAGCATCAACAACAAGCATTAACAGCAGCAATAGCACAAAAGCATAGTAGCAGCAACAACATTTAGTTGCAACAGCATCAGCAATTTATAATTAGAGCAGCAGCAGACAATATAGAGGCAAGGCAGCAGCTGTTTGCAATGCCTACAAATAGCATCAGCCTAGGCAGCACCTGATGGGGGTAGCAGCATCTAATGCATGAGAGAAAGGGTAGACATTGTGTGGGGTAGAAGAAATTATATGTGAGTTATGTGAGGAATAATGAGTAGTACAGCGGTAGAAAATCGTGGCTATGGAGCAGTTAATTGCATTGCCTTTATACTTCATAGTCGTTGATTTGGGAAGTTTCTTTGATATTATATATATAGGATATGGTCGAAATATTGGATTATATGAGAAGTGTTGTAGGTAGTATGGGAGAGTGGTAATTTGGCTATGACACGACACAGGACATGACACAGACCCTAACCCAAAGTCGAGATACGACACAGATCCTAACCCTATCTGAGTTAATTAGACACAGTCTTGGGTATCAAGTGAGGTATTGTGCATTGCGCACTTGCATACAGTGCAATGAGGGTGTGTGTGTGTGTGGATATCTCGGTGTTGCGGACACTAACCCTATCCTAATCCTAACTCGGACACACACACACACGCAGACACTAACACTAACCCAAACTCAGACACGCGGACACATTAACAAGCATACACCAACCCTAACACGGATACTAACACACACACACACACATGTTTATATCATGTCATCTCATGATACGTATGGTAAAATTGTAGGACGCATGGATATAAAAGGTTAGGACACATATCGAGGATAAGGTTGTAAGTATTTTATCGGACACGGACACACGCATACATATCAAGTATGGATATCCATGAGTGTATCAGTAAGTGTCAACTATGTATCCAGGACCAAAAAAAATTGACATTGGATATCCATGACTTGACTTTTTAATTAGAAAGTCATGGCCTAAACAAATATCAAGTGTGGATATCCAGGATACATAGTTGACACTCACTGATATACTGCAATATGAGTATCTAGGATACAGAGTTGAACAATGAAGTATCAGTGCTAGGACTAGGTGTGACATGTATTATATTTTGATTATAGAATGTAAGACTAAAGCTAGAAATACCTTTAACGTTGACAAAATAGCTTATCAGGAGGACGAGCTACCTCTTGTAACAAATATTGTAGATATGAACTCAACTGAAGTTACTCATTACATGACTAATAATGTAGAAGAGATAAAATTATCCGAAGAGGAAGACGAAGATAAAGTAGATAAAAGTGAAGATAAGGAGGAAAAGGAAGAGGAGGACGAGGAAGGCGAACAAGATAAATTTTTTGAAGAGGATTAAAAATAAAATAAATTCATTTGGACTTGTGACATGTATTATATTTTGACTGTATAATGTACTATCCATTTAGACATGTGATACTACTAGTTATTTACTGTACAATTCTATTAATGCAATGAGAAATGCATAACATTTTGACTGTAGAATGTATTATATATTTATTTATTTGTTCTATCATCATATGTTGTTACACTACCAGAAAAAGTCAAATTAGCGACGTCAAAAACGTCGCTAAATGACAAAAAAATGTTGCTAATCATGTTTAGCGACGTAATTAGCGACGTTTTACAGAAGTCGGAAATAAGCACGTCGCTGAAAGGAAAAATGCCGCTAAACGTTGCTATACCGACATTTTTTAGCGACTTAATTGTGTTGCTAAATTAGCGACGTTTAGCGACGCAGCGTCACTAATTAGCGACGTAAACAAACGTCGCTAAACGTCGCTAATTAGCGACGTATATAGCGATGTGACAACGACGTCTTTAATGACCTGGCAGTACTGCCATGTCAGCAATTGGCGACGTACAGTAACGTATTTAGCGACATATTTAGCGACGTATTTAGCAACATTTATTAACGTCGCTAATTAGCGACGTAGTTAGCAACGTGAATAAACGTCGCTAAATTTACAAAAAAAATAAAAAAAATAAATAATGAATTGTTTCCAAACTATTATTCCTGCAATTTATGAATTTCTAATTAAAAATAGACCCGGAGCAACCCTTCGTTGAATTCTCTGGGTTCGCCGACCCCTTCGGTGGAACACTCAACACCGGTAAATTAACATCATTTAATATGAATAAAAAGTATCACAGTCATACAATACACACAAATATTATAGACTGACCTGGAGCAACCCTCCATTGAATTTTTTGCGTACGAAATAACACAAAAATATATAAAATATCACAGTCACACAATACACACAAAATAAAAGTATCACAGTCACACAAAATACATAATATATAAGTATCACAGTCACACAATGGGCATAATATATAAGTATCACAATCACAAAATAACCACAATAAAAGTATATGAAACATCACAGTATCAATCTCGAGGATATCCAATACGTTGGGGCACATACCAGTCCCTCAGATACTGCGTATAAACAGCGTCTATGTGATCAATCTCTGCTATGGGTGCTGGGTGACTGGAATTCCCCGTCTGAGATACAGCCGCTATAGGTGCTGGATGACTGAAACTCCCCGTCTGAGATACAGCAGGTGGTATCTCTTCCTCCTTAACAGTAGGAGGCATCACTTCCTCCTTAACAGTAGGAGGTGTCTCTCTCTTGGGTGCCATCTGGTAAGATAGATGAAAACAAAGAATATAATTGATAACGAATATTACTTAAGACATACCCTTAATAATGCGGAATGGAAGAATTAGATGACTCACAAAGAATATAATTTTAATGTTCTTGCTGCTACAACTTCCGAGTGCAATTTGAATAAAAATATTACATAATTTTAATAGCTGACACCAGTTTATATACTATATTTATACTGTACTCCCGACGAGCTTTTACTTTCATAAATCACCCATCAAATAAGACATTCACACCGAGTTTGATCATAAAATTCTAGATGACTTTGAAAAAATATGCCAAATATAGTTTGGTACACTTGATATGAGGCCTGGCATCTTTTTGAGATTTTTTTATTAACTTTTTTATGGGTGCTAAGGAATTTTCCAATCCCCAAAGATATGATTTCTGAAACTTGTATACTAATGGTGCTAAGGAATTTTTCAATCCCCAAACATATACATATACTATATTAATTCCAAACATATTACTTTCATAAAGCTTTTTTATGGCTTTAAAAATGCATGTTGCCAGGCTTTAGATTAAAAGCTCTTCGATAGAGAGCATAATAACTAGTTTTCTTTGGCCAACTAAATTAATTCCAGTTGACAGAGTAAGGCTGCTTTTTGGTGAGGAGGTTAAGACACGATAGCTTTAATTATCTGATTATCTCTTGGTGGGTCATAAAAGTTGTGGACAAAACAACTAGTGGAATATGCTCTAATTTCCTAAACAGTAGACTCCATCTTACTACTGAAATACAATTATTTCCTTCAAAAAAAAGAAAGATGGTTATGGATTGTGAACCAAAAATATAATCAGGGGATGAGACTGTCAATGGTGGATAGAAAGGGTCAATTGTGTACATCTATAATTGTCACCATCACTTTACTATTCAGTTTGGTGTGCCCATGGGAATAGTTGGTACCTGGGTAGCATTTATTGAATATATATATAAGAAGAAAACTGAGCTATTGAGGCTTCTAGTATGTTGTTCAAACTCTGTTCTCTTGAAAATATGAAACTAGACCGACCCTTTTTGCAATCCAACCAGCATTTGAACTAACTTCATAACTCTGGCCCATCTTTTAAGTAATTGAGTTATTGTATGGGAAAACTGCTATCTAATGAGAGTTGTTCGACTACATATTTTACTTGTCCAATCTGTAGCTTGATTTATTTCATTGTTTCATGCGCATTTGAGGCAACTTATATATGTTCTATTTTGAAGAAAGGTACAAGTAACAAAAGGCAAAGTTTTAGAAGTGAATTGGAATGGAAGTATCACCTAGGTTGCTCTCTTAGGCAGGATGGCTGCTCCTTCCAAGTTTAATATTTGTGCAACCTATAAAATGATAATGAAAACTTACGACTGACTTGTAAGAAATTTAACAAAAGATTACAAGGCTTCACATAGGCATTGGATCTAAAATGAGTTAGGTGTATGTGTATGTTACATGTTTGTTTTCATTTATCACTTTTGATTTCACTTTGACTTTTAATGTAACAAACAACAACATTATGCAAAAAAAATCTATTAGACTTCAATCAAATTGAATCAAGCAAGCATACCTCCCTCAAAATCTTCTTGTCCCCTCTTCCGCTAAGTTCACCAATTCTTGATGTAGAACAGCAACAAGTCTGCAGATCTAGCCCTAATGTGTTGCAGCCTAACTTCAATTTGAATTGATAGATTGCAAATGTTAAGTTATGGATTGCAAAAAAAATCAGTAAATGAACTGACAAATTCTATGACTGGCTTTTAGCATAATATTACTGCTCCATGTTGGTATCAACTTTCCTAGTAAATTCTATCAGCAAGAAACGACATTCCCATAAATTTTACAACATGGAAGTCCAAAATATTAGATCCAAAGCATAATTAGAGCAAACTCAGCCCAAAAATTTATGTCCACACCAAATGAGCACATCATGACTTAAATAATTAAGTGATTCAATTTATGATGACAATTCTAATAAAACATAAAGTTAATAGATTCTCAAAGAAATAGAGAACCCCCAAATCAGATTATGAGCAGTATAAATTGAATAGATCATAACTCTAACAATTGGGGAGAAAATTATCTCGAGAGTTCGAAACCCTCCCCAAAAAAGTTTCAAGTTTTCACTGCATAGCTCAAAATTTCAAACCGTCCCTCTGCTTCCGCTTCACCACTTCGGAGCCTAGCATCCCTTCCTTATCGGGCTCTGCACCGCCACCATGTGCACCGACAACACAATATAAAGAAACCCTAAATTTTCTAAAAATAAATAAATAAATAAAATATAGATATGACTGGCAAAGTTTGTAGAGAGAGAGAGAGAGAGAGAGAGACAGATAATTTGCCGATCTTGGCAAGGCAGTAGATGAGGACTCCTCCACGAGCAAACTCAGCCCAAAAAATTATGTCACACCAAATGAGGAGAGAGATAGAGAGAGAGAGAGAGAGAGAGAGAGAGGGTTTACCTAGAGGAGAAGGAGGAGGAGGAGGAGGAGGGGGGAGGATGCTGCCGGAGGGGGAAGGACGCGGCGGAGGGGGGTCGCCGGGAGGGAGGAGGGGGCGCCGGAGGGGGAGGACGCGGCCGAGGGGGGTCGCCAGAGGGAGGAAGGAGGAGCCGGAGTGGGAGAGATCGAGAGCGCGTGCGCGGGTTTGAAATTTGGGAGAGGGAGAGGGAGAGATCGAAGGAAATGGGGAGAATCAGCCCTAAGTAAAAAATTTAGCGACGTTTTAGCGACGCCAATAATGACGTCGCTAATTTAGAATTTAACAACGTTTTAGCGACGCCAATAATGACGTCGCTAATTTAGCGACGTCTTAAACGTCGCTAATGACGTCGCTAAATGTCCAAAAATATATACGTCGCTAAAAATGTCACTAAACGTCGCTAAATAAAATATATTAGCGACGTTTAGCGACCTAAATTGAACTTATAGCGACTAATCTTTTAAAAACTGAATAAAAGTCGCTAAACGTTGCTAAATGTCGCCAATTAGTGACGTCTAGCGACATTTTTACATGAAGTCGCTAAATTAGCGATGTTTTTACATGGAGTCGCTAATTCCGCTTATTCTAGTAGTGTTATCAGGTATGACAGGATGACGTGAAGCGTTCGGTAGATCCTGAGGTAGACGGAGTGCTCCTCCGGTACTGCCTACTGTTGGTTCTGGATCATCGGTGCCAAGTACTCCAGTATATCGACCAGTCACATCTCCGACTGCGACGACGTTACATGGCAGCACTAATGGGACGAGTAGTTCTAGGCCTGAGACTACTCCCTCGTCCAGCGTTCCTCCTGCTGATGGAACCATGGAGACAGATGAGCATATAACGGAGATTGAGCCGACGTTGTCCCAACATCAGCGAGATTCTCCATGTGCACCTCCGGACGAGACGAGGGAGGAGATTTGGGCCGACGGTACAAAGTAAGTCAATTAGTTGATTTAATATCATATATATCGTGTATTTCTTTATTCATCATATATTCACTTGGTCTGAGAAGTCCAAGGCGGCTTAGAAGAAGGCAGCAAAGTCGTGTGGTGGCTCAATTCCGATGAAAGAATATTTTTGTCGTTTGGTATTTTTTTATTTTAGATATATTATTTTAATGCAAGTACGATAAAATGGTAGTAGGATAACATATTTAATTTTAGTACTAAATAATATATTTTTAACAGTTATAGAGGGGTGAGGATGCCAACATGGTGACCATCTTTCTGGCCATCCATCGAAAGGGCGAGAATCTCATTGATGAGAGGGCCTCGCAGACCTATGTAAGTATTACTTTACTTTGTGTTAATTTTAATATAACTTAGGAAGTATACAAATAAATATCCATATAGTTAGTAATAAGTACCTTAGACACATTAGCAATTATCGAGTATCCAAACTTTTCTAGGGCGAGTATCTTAGGCTGCGTGAGCGGGCGACTGCTAGTGCACCTACAACGGGAGAGGCTGGTACTTTCTCGCAGCCTTCTCCAACTCCCTCGATGGACGATCTGTGGGTGACCGCCGCTGGTGGTCTCCAGAGGAGTACGTACTATGGTACGAGATCCTATGGCGCCCTTATTGCGATGCAGTCCTCTAGGGCCTCCACTGCAAGTGCGCATTCCCCATAACCCTCACAGGTGTTGGCCCGAGTCCAGGAGACCATTGACCGTCAGATTGTGTCTCTCCGTGATGAGTTGCTTCGAAGGATGGAAGAGCAGTCCCTGTCCCAGCCGTATACGGACGATGTGACGCTCATCGCACGATTTGATACGCTCGAGCACAGCATCATGGAGCTCAGGGATATAATAATTAATCTTAGAGCATCGACATAGCGCATCGTGAAGGAGCTGCAGGCTTCACAGCTGTCCATGGGTGAGAGGCTGATGATGATGCAGGATTCAATGGTTCATAGCAGTATGAGGCTGTTATCTACCATGGATTCATACAAACATCGACAAGCAGCGTGGAGCAGATACGTCCTCCTGGTGCGCCTTCATCGACATAGACTCCATCGACGTCATTGCCTTCTTCATCGACATTGGTGTCGATTTTATAGGAGTAGTATGATTTATTCTTATCTCTGATGCGTGACGGTAGTCATTTATGAATATTCTTTATTTTTGAGACTTTCAGACTTTATTTCTTGTACTTAGTTGTATGGATATTTATTGTATTCTTTACAACGAGATTTTCTCCAGACTAGGTTTATAATCCCAATGTTTCGTTTTCTTCAAATTTTACTATATTATTCATATTAAATGTATGTTAATTTATCGGTGTTGAGTGTTCCACCGAAGGGGTCGGCGAACCCAGAGAATTCAACGAAAGGTTGCTCCGGGTCTATTTATATAAATTGTGAATTCATAAACTACAGGAAGATTGGTTTGAAAATTATTTTATATTATATTTTTTATTTTTTTACTGAAAATTTAGCGGCGTTTATATACGTCGCTAAATTCGTCGTTGAATACGTCGCTAATTATGTCTCTAAATAAGTCGCTAAATATGTCGCTGAATGTCGCTAAATTGCTGACATGGCAGTATTTGCGAGGTCAATACAATATCGCTAAATGTGTTAGAAAATATCGCTAAATAGAAAATTTTAGCGACTTTAGCGACACACCACACGTCGCTAATTTAGCTATGTTGAGTCGCTAAACGTCGCTAATATGAAAAATATTAGCGACGCATATACGTCGCTAGAAAATGTCGCTATAACGGCATTTTGCGGCATTTTTTCTGTCAGCGACTAGCTTAAATGTGACTTCATAGAAACATCGCTAATTACGTCGCTAAATTTTTTTAGCAACATTTTTATGCCATTTAGCGACGTTTTCAGACGTCGCTAATTTGACTTATTTTGGTAGTGTGTGTTTACACAAAGTTTGCTGACGGAAGATGGGTCATCGCTTGTCTTTACGTAGATGATATGTTGATCCTAGGCACGGATCTTGCACGAGTCACTGAGACAAAGAAGTTTCTCTCATCCAAGTTTAGTATGACGGACTTGGGGGAAGCTGATGTTATCCTCGGGATAAAGATCATCCAGACGGACACTGGAGTGGCGCTATCACAGTCTTATTATATTGAGAATATGCTCACACGCTATGGATATCAGGATCTTCCAGAGATCGATACTCCGTACATGTGTGACAAGAAGCTGAAGCCAAATCCTAGGGAAAGCGTCAGGCAGCTGGAGTATTCAAGCATCATTGGAAGTTTGATGTATGCAACAACTGCCACAAGGCCTGACATAGCTTTTGCCGTGGGGATACTGAGTCAATTCACGAGCAACCCATATGTGGAGCACCGGAAGACTGTGAAGAGAGTGATGAGATATCTCTGGAGGAATCAGAAGTATGCACTGTACTACAACGGGTATCCAACAGTAGTGGAAGCTTCAGTGATGCAAGCTGGTCTTCAGAAGTAGAGAACGAAAGGTCCACATGAGGATACGTATTTTCCATGGGTGGAGTTGATATATCATGGAGGTCGAAGAAGCAGACTATGCTATCTCATTGCTCGATGGAATCTGAGTTTTATGCACTGGCTGCTGCAGCGGATGAAGCAGAGTGGCTTTGGGAGATCATGTATGATCTTCCATTGGTTGATGTGCAGACTTTGGTGGTACCGATATACTGCGACAACCAAGCGATTGCAGCGGTAACATCAAATAACCTCTTCAATGGTAAGAAAAGGACTGTGCGGTTGAGGCACAGGGCAGTGAATGATCTAATAAAACTGGAGTCATTGCCATAATTGATGTTCGGAGTCAGGAGAACCTGGAGGACCCGTTCACCAAGGGTCTCAAGCGCCAGCTGGTCGAGGACACAACAACCAAAATGCGCTTGAAGACATTCTGATATTGTGTCTATGTAATTCTACCATAAAGTTTTATGCTATTAGTTCAAAAAAAATTTACTAGGCATCTAGCTTTTGGTTCAAGAAAGAACCATTGACTGGGAGAATATCAGGAATAGTGGGTAGTCATTTGAGACATTGAGGGATTACGGACCCAGAACCACTATTGTCTACTTCTTGTTCTTTATGAAGAATAATTTCTTATGGAAGGATGGCTTTAACGCCTTAATGAGTTCTCGAACAGAGGGAACGTTCGGTATGCTTTACAGGAAGCATGTAGTTTCAGCACTATAAGGGACTTGTATCCCATGTTACAGTGGTGTGACACCACAGAGGTAAAAGATATAAATCCTTGGCATTAAGTCATGTCACAGCGGCATAGCACCACGCATAGGCAGGAGGCCTAATTAATGCTGTAGAATGAAGAGTGGTAGGCAGTACTACAAAGAGGTCGATGACCTCATGTTACAGTAGTGTGACACCACAGAGGTAAAATGTGTAAATCCTCGGCAGAAAGTCATGTCACAGCGGCGTAACACTGCAAGGAAGCGCAAGGCTTCGTGCTGGGTAGTTTGGCACTACAAAGAGGGAGTGAACCTCATGCTACAGTGGATGACACCACATGAGGGAGTGAATATCGGCAGAAGGCCATGTCATAGCGGCGTAGCACCGTAAGGAAGCCCAATGCTTCATGCGAAGGACTCTTTAAGAACTCACCTATAGTGTATGGAAAGAGATACAAGCCGTCTCTTGTGGAAAAACTTGTAGACAACCAAAATACATATATTGAAACCAGGAGTGCACAGGAACTTCAATGTGCAACCGGAAGCACAATTGATGTCATTGTGTGAGTGAAAAAAATTGCAACTATGGTGCAGAATTCAAGATTTAGTCCATTCTTGTATCATACTGTTATTTTGACTCATGCAGGAAGAATCAATTCGAAGCGACATCTATTCTAATGCATGATGCGCAGTCATTGTGAGGAATGCTCAACCTATATATTAAGATATGTTGGGGATTATTGATATTTTTGCCTTTGGACTATAAAAGATAGTCCCACATTGGCTACACCACCAAGTGGGTATCTCAATATTATGCTTTGTATGTGTTGAGGTGTGCACATGGGGTGTGGTGAGGCACATGGGTGCCATGTGGGGATATTTTATTAGGATGAAGAAGGATTAACTCCTTAATGAAAGCATTTATGCTTTTTGTCATTCTCTTGGAATTTATTCCATAGGAGCTAAACCCATTTGGGGCTTAGCGACTCGGACTCGGACTCGGGCTCGGTCTCAAGGGCATCAAAGTGGTGCTTTGTTGGCTGCAGCTGCTGCTGCGGATATTTTTGAACGGTTATGGAAAGATATGGTCTGTTATTCAGATCCGTTTTTTGTGGGATTTAAAATTAATTCGTGCCTATCTTTTGGGGATTCATAATTAATATATTCCTATCTTTTTGTAACAGTTGGACGGTTAGGATTTTCACCCTCTCTCTATAAATACTCTCTTCGTACCTCTTTAAGGACTTACTTCGAAATAGAGAAGACGAAGAGAGTTGCAGCAGCCGCCATTGCAGTCCAGTAGGTTCGTGCGAGTCCAAGCAAAGAGGTGACAACGAACGTTCCAGAAGTTCTACGTGAACTTGCTGGTTCCTGTAAGCAAATCGTGTGGGGCGAATCTTGCTTTGAGCAACGGTGATCTTCATCACCCCGGCAAGCGGAGTTTATTATTCTTATTCTTCCTCTTCTATTTTGCAAGTTGTAAACTCTGTTCTGTCCGTTTGCAACTGCGATTGCAAGAAAGAACGAGAAGATAGTTTTCTCTGATTCTTTTGTTATCTTGTTTTTAGTTGTAATCAGATTCTATATATAATCTTCTTGTTGGATAGAAAGATATCAGGAAGGGAACTTTTGTGTGAACTCCTGATCTCGACTTCAACTTCTGGTTCTATCATCTTTGATTAAGTTTCGGGACTAACAGTTTCATATTCTTAAAGACAAGCCCTTCAAATTATTCAAATCTTGATAGTATAATTCATCAAAATATTGAGTGAAGACAAGACGAAAGACATACTAATCATATGATTATATTCTTCTTAATTTTCGTATAATGGCTTTGCAACTATACATATATATATATATATATATATATATATATATATATATAGAGAGAGAGAGAGAGAGAGAGAGAGAGAGAGAGACTAAATCCAAGAGAAACTTCCGTGAGGTACTACCGACAAGTTGTTGAATTGGAGTTAAGAAACTCGTGGGAGGTGACCTGAAATTGTCTGCTTGGCTCGCAGAATGGAGACAATGTTATGTTGTTGTTATCTGGCAATTGCCAGCACTGTTGTTTCTGAAGTCCTGTCCGTCATTGCTCCATTCTCAGTTTTGTCACCATTTGTCAAGTTGTTGGTTTGCCATTATGCTTGCAATTGGAGCTCTGGGCCACATTACAGGGCTAATTCAGGATCTATTTATTGAGACGAGCTTTAGGGTTATTGATGTACGGAACCAAGCACGGACATATACTATGCTACCGACCTGTTTGTGAGATTAAAGGCTTTGTGAGTGCTGAGTGCTGAAGGAGAATACATAGTTTTTGGTTAGAAATGGCAATTTTTTTTCGAATCTAACTGGAATTCGTTTTTTTTTTTTTTTTTCCGACGGACACATATTTAGGGATTTAAAAACGGAAATGAAGACAGAGATAGAGATTAAAAAAAAAAAAAAATCTCCGGTTGAATTCGGGACCAGATATGGATTTAATACTCACCGTCCCAATAAATTTCCGAACCCGATTAGTTATACCTATATATTTTTTTTATATATAAATGTATACCTCTCCACTTGAAATATGTTGTGGGGTTAACATTCGATTTTTGTTGTTTTGTATTGTAGACTTCTATTTATCATTTTCTCTATCTAGTAATATTTTTTTTTAAGTATATATTTTAGGAACGAGAACAATTTTTAATCTTATAATGTACTAAAAAAATTGTCAACAAGGCAAGAGATGATGACAGAAAAATTCGGTCCCGAAATTATTACTGGGATGAAAACGGAGACGGAAATGGGGACTGCATTGTTTAACGGGAACGAAAATAAAAATTTGAATCCGAACAGATATAATAATTCGATAGCTATTCGGAGACCGAGATGAAAGATACGGTCCGATCCCAAATTCGTACCATTGCCATCCCTATTTTTGAGTTTCTAGAGAAACTCTAAATAATTAATATAAGGATAAGACAACATGCATGTTGGAGTTTCTTAATGACCATATATTATGAAAGAATGAAAACCATACATACATAATGCAAATTTCTTTTAAGCCTATTGGTGGGGAGTGCTCCAGTCCATCCCAAATTTTTTTATTTTTATATATATATATATATATATATATATATATTTTTTTTATATATGTTAGCATACATCTAGTCCACCAGAATCTCCTATAGTCTATTTCAGCTTCAGCTTCTTATTTCGTCCCTCTTTATTGGGTCATGTTTATGATCAGTTTTGAAGTGAGAGATTCATCAGTTTGGAAGAATAATTAAGAGCCACACACATAATGAGCTCATTGTTACTGTTGGTAAGCCCAAGTTAATTACTTATTCCTAACGTGAAAAGTAATATTATTAGCATCTGTCAATTACTCGGAAAAAGTACACATGAAGAAGAACAATCTTTGGCTCATGAAAAATGCAAAAGGCAGTCTCATGCCCAAAATTCCATAAATGTTTACAAGGGGACGGGGAGAATAAGTCCCGGATCAGGGAGGTGGCATCATCCCTTCGGTCAATCTAAACTGTTGAGGAATGAAGCTACTATCTACAGCGAACATGGTACAAAGAATACTGACAAATGATCCACCGAGCCATAAGGGTCCATAATGGGCAAGCAACCACGACTCTTGTTTCCCAGCAGAAAGTCTTAGAGAGCGGAGACACTATTGTAACTTGTTCACATAGACATTGCGGACCTATAGACCTTTTAGAAACTGTAACTGAGGTCTGTTGGACTAAAAATGGACTAATTCATATAAAAAAAATTATAAAAATATTTATAATATTTTACACCCTCCGCAATAATATTGTGAATTATGAGCAACAATATTGTGAATTATGTATACAAAACATAATATTTCACACCCTCCGCAACCCGTCGTAGAATTTTTATCTAATTGGACCTTCGACGATACAAAACACTCATTGAAAACCCAAAAATAGTATCAATATATTATTGTCCACCCGACACAACTTGTCATATAATTCTCGTCCAATCGGACATTCAACAACACAAACGCTCACTAGAAACCTAAAATTATAAGAAACATTATATATTATTATACACCATGCTCGTCCAAGTACCAATATAAATTACAAATACATCTAGTTGACTCAATTACTCACCCAATCATGGACATCCTATGGTGTGTGCACGTCACTCTATTGAAGAAGCTTGTTCGGCTCAGAATTCAGGCAATCGAATTATATTTTGTTATGCTCACAGGAATAAAAAACCAAGCAGCAGACTACATAGCATTCAAGGTGTTGTAATGGACGGGCGGTCCGGAATCCGGCCCGGGCTCGACCCGGTCAAACTCGGTCCGGGTCGGCCCGGACCCGGTGAACGGACCGGCCCGGTCCAGCCAACTCCCCCCAGGTACGAGCTCGGTCGGGGGATCCAACCCGCTAGCACTGCCAGGTCCGGACCGTTGGGTTCGTACTGACATTTAGAGTTTATTTGACCTATAATTTGTCCTATTTAGAGACCGTTACCCCTGACACGCTTTTCGGTACAAAGTGGGCCACACGTGGACCCCACTTTGATCCGAAATTACCGTTTTGCCCCTGTGTCCAAATTGGACGAAAGGGTAGTGATTTCTAGCTATCTCGCTTATTCTGGGAACGTTGGTGATATTTATTTCAGCATCCGGAGACGTTCATTCTGAGGCCATAGTTTCTGTCTCTTGGTGTTTAAAATCTGGACGTTACATTTTGCAGCTTTCTTGCCAGGCAAGTATACCTTGCCATTGTACTGTTATTCATATTCCATATGTTACATGCATCTTTATTTTCTATTTTTAGTTCATATATTTTAACTGCTATATAAACTGCGCGTCCAAGGAAACTTGGGTGCAACGACGGTGTCGTCGTGATTTATTTTATTATGTATATGCATTGACCTTGTTTATGAGACCACCCAATTATCATGAAGCATCATTAGGTTTCATTGGCCGTGACACAGTTGTTACACGAGTGTGAGTCTCATATAGATCACGGACTGCGTTACAGGTTTGGCCTCCTGTACGTATGAGCCGTGCGTTAGGGATAACTGCTGATAGAAACTTTGTATGCTAGAGGACTTAGCAGTTATTAGTAGTCTATGGACATAGCCTATTGTAGTACGGTGGTCCAATCCTTGTCCTTATTTGGTTGCAGGGTTGGGCTATTGTACTAAAGATAGGCTATGAACCAAATCGTGTCATGGATGTGACATACTTAGAGCATGGGGTGGGAAGAACAACAAGTAAGGCATGTGGTCTCCGTTGCACTTTTCTTGTGTAACCCGTACGCTCCACCGGAGATGCGCGATCATGATGGCCACTATATATTATATTATTATCAGGCGGCCTCTGCCGTTCAAAAGACGACATACTTTGTAGGCCCCTGGATCTCCAAGAGAACCATGCCAATCTCATTTTAGCCAGATAGCCCACCCGTTGGAAAAGTTGTTCTTAAACTGCATTCACATAGACGGTTAGGCGTCCCATTGGATATTTATTTCAGTACATTATTGGCATGCTTCTATGTATCTTGTTATGTCCCTCTGAGGACCTGGTCCCTTTTCAGGTATAGATGTTCATAAGTATTCACGGGAGCACAGATCCAAACTGGTTACTTATATTTGCGAGGAGGTCTTCTCTTCGAGCCTTGTGATTGCTAGTTGATATTCTTATATTGTGGTTGTTATGTTGCACTTATATATTAAAGTTGGTAGTGGATTTGTTTCCATCCAACTATCATCTTTAGATACTTTGTATTGAGATCTATTTTCATAGATATTGGTTATTTATTTATAATTGATTTTCTGTGGATGAGATTTAGTGATACCCTGTGACTTGTGATAGTTATACCACTTGTGAATTATTGTTCATTATACAGCGTACGCGTGTGTTATGGTTTTCATATATTGGAGTTGTCATATACATGCGGCTGGCATGCTTACGTGTCCTAGTCCTACGTATTTTGGGACTAGGGCGTGACAAAATCCAGCAAATTCAACGGAGGGTTGCTCCGGGTCTATTTGTGAATTAATAAACTGTAGGAATAATGGTTTGGAAACAATTCATTTTTTTTACTGTATCTTTAGGGACGCTCTTAGCGACGTTTTGCGACGTTTACTCACGTTGCTAATTATGTCGCTGATTATGTCGCTATATACGTTGCTAAATACGTCGCTAACCGTCACAAATTGCTGACATGACAGTATTGTCAGATCAAAAGAACGTCGCTAAATGCGTCGCACAACGTCGTTATACACGTCGCTAAACACGTCGCTAAACACGTCGTTGCTCGTCGCAAATTGCTGACATGGTAGTATTACCAGGTCAATATAACGTCGCTAAATGAGTCGCATAACGTCGCTAAAAAAAACTTAGCGACATATAGCTACACAAAATACGTCGCTAATTTAGCAACGTTGCGTCGCTAAACGTCACTAATATAGCGACGCGTTTGCGTCGCTAGAAAACGTCAGTATAGCGACGTTTTGCGACATTTTTTCGGTTAGCGACTAGTTTAAAGGCAACTTCATCGAAACGTTGCTACATACGTCACTAAAATTATTTAGCGATATTTTTTGGCCATTTAGCGACATTTGTAGACGTCGCTAATTTGACTTATTTTGGGAGTGGAGGGGGTAAACACAAATCGGCTTCATAAAGCGACTCGTGACACTACCAAAAAAGTCAAATTAGCGACGTCTAAAAACGTCGCTAAATAACAAAATGTCGTCGCTAATTTGGTTTAGCGACGTAATTAGCGACGTTATAAAGTTGTCAGAAAAATCCAAGTCGCCAAAAAAAATGTCGCTAAACGTCGCTATACTGACGTTTTTAGCGACTTTACTGTGTCGTAAATTTTTGCGACGTTTAGCGACGCCAAGTCACTAAATAGCGACGTTTATTAAAGTCGCTAAACGTCGCTGATTAGCGACGTCTATAGCGACGTTACACCGACGTCTTTAATGACCTGGCTATACTGCCATGTCAGCAATTGGCAACGTATAGCGACGTCATTAGCGACGTATTTAGCGACTTGTTACATCATCGCTAATTAGCGACGTATTTAGCGACGTAACTTAACGTCGCTAAAACCGTCGCTAATTTAAAAAAAAAAATAGTGTCCAGTTCTAGTCCCCCTCCTCCTCCATCTCCTCTTCTTGACACCACAAGAACCACCCTTCTTCGACTCCTCCTCCTCCATCTCTACTATATAATCCAATTAAATTAAAGACCACAAGAAGCATTGTTGAAGTATCAATCCAATTAAATGTGGATATGCAAGATAACTATATAATCCAATTAAATTAACTAAAAAATTAAAGACCACAAGAAGCATCATACATCATGCCTATTGTTGAAGTATCAATAATTCATAATATACAATCGCATCCTAAATAATAATAAAAATAACTATACTACTGCGGATCTGCAGGAGGCTGACTACCGGCGCGCTTGAAGGATAAGAACTCCTCATACTCGTCCCGTGGAATCGACACCGATGTCGATGGATAAGGTAGTGACGTCGGTGGAGGCCGTGCCCGCTCCAAGTCTGCGAGTCGCTGGTTGTAAGAATCCAGGGTAGATAACAGCTTCGTACTGCTATGACCCATTGAATCCTGCATCCTCGTCAGCTTCTCGCCCATCGATAGCTGTGACGCCTGCAGCTCCATGATGTTGCGATTATTGGAGGCTCTAATATCATTTGTCAATTCTCGTAGCTCCGTCATGCTGCGGTCGAGCATATTCAATCGTGCGATGAGCATCGGATCGTCCGTCTGCGGCTGGGACCGGGACTGCTCCTCCATACTTCGCAGCAAGTCGTCACGGAGAGACACAATCTGACGGTCAACGGCCTCCTGGACTCTGGCCGACGACTGCGAGGGTTGCGACTGCGAGGGGTGTGTGGAATGTGCAGCTGTCGGGGAGGCCCTAGATGACTGCGTCGCAACCAGGGCGCCATAGGAGCCCGTACCGTAGTACGTACCCCTCTGGAGACCACCAGCTGTGGTCACCCACAGGTCGTCCGCCGACGGAGATGGAGCGGGTTGCGACAAAGTACCAGCCTCTCCAGGTGTAGGTGCACTAGCAGTCGTCCGCTCACGCAGCCTAAGATACTCGGCCTAGAAAAGGTTTGGAAACTCGATAATTGCCTAAGTTATATTAAAATAAAAACAAAGTAAAGTAATACTTACATAGGTCTGTGAGGCCCTCTCATCAATGAGATTTTCGTCCTTGCGATGGGTGGCCAAGAAGACGGTCACCATGTTTGCATCCTCACCCCTCTATACCTGTTAAAAATATATTATTTATTACTAAACTTAAATATTTTTTCCAAGTACCATTTTATGGTACTTGTATTAAAATAATATATTTTAAAAGAAAAAACATACAAAACGACGAAAATATTCCCTCATCGGAATCGAGCCACCACACCACTTGGCAGCATTCTGCCTAGCCGCCTTGGCCTTCTTAGACCTTTCCTTGTAGCTCGGATCGTCGAATCTAGCCCTCATCGCAGTCCACTGCTCAGGCGTGATCCAACCTTGGATCGGTTTTCCAGCACGATCACGAGCCTTCTGGTCATCCAGAGCATCTCGGATAAGCTTGGCGACAACGGTAGGAAAGAGCCGCTCGATCAACTCGGCCCGGTGCGGAGGATAAAAATACGTTTGCTACAATAAATAATTCATTAAGTTAGCATCACGAATAAGTTATATAATATGCATAAATTAGAGGATTTATTTAATATACTTTTACCTGAAAGTGCGCAAACCATAACGCCTTCCTCTCCTCCGGAGCCTCAGAATAGTTGATCCAAGGGCCACCGTAGTTGTTCCTCAGAAATTGGCCCAGGCGTCTCTGAACTGACGATGGACGATATCTATACAGAGATAATAATTTAGATTACTGAAAAAGTCAATATACGATGAATAAAGAGAAACACAAATATATACTAAACCATCTAATTGACTTACTTTGTACCGTCGGCCCAAATCTCTGTCCTCGTCTCCTCCGGAGATGCGCATGGAGGATCTTGCTAATGCTGGGATAACGTGGGCACGACCTCCTCGACATGCTCATCTGTCCCCATGGTTCCGTCAGTAGGAGGAACACTGGACGAGGGTGTACTATCACGCCAAGAACTACTCGTCCCAACAGTCGGAGATGTGAATGATCGATATACTAGAGTACTGGACGACGATGATCCGGAACCAACAGTAGGCAGTACCGGAGTGGCACTCTGTCTACCTCGGGACCTGCCGAATCCTCCGCGTCGTCCTGTCATATCTGATAACAACATATGATGAATATAGAGAAACACAAATATATACTACATTCTACAATCGAAATGTGATACATATCTCAAAGCATTATACAGTCAAAATATAATATATATATTCGTTAATGGGTACATCTACTTCGTCAATTTTCTAACCTTGATCTATATTCTATAGTCAAAATATAGTTACATTCTACATGCAATATTTTTTATTTTCAATCATCTTCAAAAAATTCATCTTGTTCGCCTTCGTCGTCCTGCTCTACCTCTTCCTCGTCTTCACTTTCATCTACTTCGTCGTCCTCTTCGGATAATTCTACATCTTCTATATTATTACTCGTATAATGAGTAACTTTCGTTGAGTCCACATCTACAATATTTGTTACAAGAGGTAGATCGTCCTCCTGATAAGCTATTTCGTCAATGTCAAAGGTATTTCTAGCTTTAGTCTTGCATACTGCCCACCAATCCGACCTCGCTGTCCCCCGTCTAGGATAAGTTGTGAAGTACACGAGCTGAGCCTGACTTGATAGGACAAATAGTTTGTAGCCTTGATATCTACGCTTGTAGTTTATATCCACAAGGCCATGCTTGTCAACTTTCCAACCTTGATCTTGAATCGGATCGAACCATTCACACCTGAATAGCACGATATTAGCAGGTTCTGTGCCATAATTATATGTCAACTCCACAATCTCTCGTAAGATGCCAAAAAAATTATTGCCCGGATTGACGTCTTTGTAGTTTGAAGATTTAATACACAAACCACTGTTTTTCGTGGAATCAAGATCCAGAAAGCTGTCTCTGATAGGAGCATTTGTTGACTTAAACCTGAACCCATTCACACAGAAACTTGGCCATATTTTTACGGCAGTAATTGGTCCCTTGGCTAGAGTCCTAATAGATTCAATCTCGGGTGATATTAGACGATCGACCTACCAAAGTAGCGATAGTAAGTTATTTGTTTTGCAAGTGCAGAAATAAAAAGTAATTACCAAGCATCTTACATATGCGCTCAACCAAGAAGGAAAATGGCATCTCATATCTTGTTCTACTTCTTCGTCTGTTATGTAGGGTCTAACCGACCTCAACTCATCATTATATGTGCTGAAAAACAATGAAGCAACTGCTGATTAGTAGCATAATAGTATCTTATACTATTACATTGAGATGATGTAAACGTGGACATATTAATTACTTACCCCTCTAGCTTCTCCACTTCATCCTCGTCGCAATTGAGTAATATATACAATTGATCAGCCCTTAGCTCATCGTCATTCAAATATCTCTTCTTTATTTTTCCCGAAGGCTTTCCGGATGCATTGAATACTTTGAGTATTGCATCATTAGATTCCTGATATGCGTCGTCATTTCTGGGAGCTTTCGTCCTATTAGTAGCAACATGCGGTTTGAAATACGTCGAGCAAAAGTTTGTAATCTCCTCGAGAACATAAGTTTCACAAATAGAGCCTTCAACCCGTGCCTTATTTTTCACCTTTATCTTTAGGAGATTCAGATGGCGCTCGAAGGGGTACATCCACCGGTAACCGACAGGACCACCAACACGTGCCTCATAGGAAAGATGAATTGGCAAATGCTCCATAGAGTCGAAGAATCCAGGAGGAAAAACCTTCTCGAGCTTACATAGTGTTACCGCAATGTCCCTCTCTTGCTTTTCTAGACGATCGACGAGCAACTTAGTACAACAAAGATCTCTGAAGAATATGCTCAGCTCTGTCAATGGGTCCCAAATGACCTGTGGTAAGAATTCCCAAAATGCAATCGGAATTAACCTCTCCATGAATACGTGACAATCGTGGCTCTTCATACCTACTAGTTTGTTCTCCTTGAGGTCGACGCATCTTCTCAAGTTCGACACGTACCCGTCTGGAAACTTTAGACCCTAAATCCACCTACAAAGTCTACCTTTATCCTCTTTATCTAGTGAGAAAACTGACTTAGGTTGCTTTAACTTTCCATTCCCCTCCTCTATCAAATGCAATGCAGGACGTCTACATATGTCTTCTAAGTCCAACCTGGCCTTCGGATTATCTTTCGTCTTCCCCTTTACATCCATTACAGTATTAATTATGTTATCAAACACATTCTTCTCGATATGCATGACATCAAGGTTATGTCTGATCAGATTGGTGCTCCAATATGGCAGATCCCAGAATATACTCCTTTTCGTCCAGTTATGGGTGCGACCAAATCCGTCACACTTGTACCCCTTAGCAGGCTCTTCGATAGCACTTGGTAAATCTTTTACCTCTTCCCATATCGTGCATCCGGGCCACCTTGGCGGTGGATTGGCCTTCTCCACAACTCCCGCACGAAAAGCATTCCGATTCCTCCGGTACGGATGATCCTTCGGCAAAAATTGTCGATGACAATCGAAGAAGCACGGTTTGCCTCCGTGTTTTAAACGGAAAGCCTGAGAACGGTCCATGCAATATGGACATGAGAGACGACCATGGGTGCTCCATCCCGATAACATTCCATAGGCCGGAAAGTCGTTGATGGTCCACATAAGTGCTGCCCTCATCTGAAAATTCTGCTTTCTAGAAATATCGTACGTGTTGGCACCTACTTCCCACAGCTGATTCAACTCATCTATCAAAGGCTGTAAATACACATCGATGTTCCTCTTCGGATTGTTCAGACCCGGGATAATAACGGTTAGGAACATATACGGAGTCTTCATGCACATCCAAGGCGGTAGATTATACGGAGTGACGATCATAGGCCAACACGAATACTGGGAGCCCGAAAGTCCGAATGGGGTAAAACCGTCAGAGCAGAGCCCCAATCTGATATTACGCGCTTTCTCGGCAAAATGTGGATACTCTCGATCAAAGTGCTTCCATGCTTCTCCATCGGATGGATGATCCAATACTCCTTCGATCTGTTTTTGCCTGTGCCAACTCATATTTTCTGCAGTCTCCTTAACCATAAACAACCGCTGCAACCGCGGCGTCAAAGGCAAGTAGTGCATCGAATCGGTAGGCTTCCTTGCACCGACAGACTTTCCTCTAACAGTGGCCTTGTAGCGATCAACCCCACAGAATCTGCACGCATCTTCATCCTTGTCGTCTTTGTAGTACAATATGCACCCGTTGCGACATGCATCGATTTTCTCGTATCCCATCCAAAGCGATCTCACCATCCTCTTAGATCGATAGAAGTCTTTAGGCAACTTTGCACCCTCGGGCAAGATCTCTATAATCAAATCGAGCAGTCGATTATAGCATTCTTGCGACATGTTAAAATCGGACTTGATGCTCAATAATCTTGTAACCACCTCCAACGGTGAATGATCCTCACAACCAGGATATAGTAGAGTCCTTGCATTCTCAAGCAACTCCATAAACTTTACAGCATCGGCATTCGGTGCATCCTCACCTGCATCATAATTGTCCGAATTGAAACTAGGTTCCGCCGCATCATAATTGTCAGGATTGAAACTAGGCTCCGCCGCATCATAAACCATGTTCACCAACCCGTCGTCGTAAGCATCGTGGTCTTGGACATCCATATACGGCTCCACATAGGGCTCCAACTCCGATGCTAGAGATACAAGTTCTCCGTGCGCGGTCCACTGATAGTAATTTGGCGTAAAGCCCTTCGAGTATAAATGATATGTAACTTCCACTTCTGGATGATATTTCCTGTTGCGACATCTCACATACGGACACTTAATTTTGGTACCGTCCATGTACTAAGGGAACGCCTTGGCGAACTGCAGGAACTGCTGTATACCCTCAATGAATTCATCCCGCACACCGCACATGTCATCAGGATGACGGTTGTACATCTACGAACGATGACGCAGATAATAATTCATATCCATTTCTAGATACTTCTGCAAAAATGACAGTATGTATCATATAAATCATTACATACAGTGGTTTATCACCTAACTTCATAACTTAACCGTACTATAAAAATCATAACTGATATAATACATACTTTCATTTATCAAAGTCTAAAATAAGCAATATTCAAAACAACTGAAAAGAGGCCAAGTCTCTTAGTTTTTTAATATTTTATACTATTGGTAAAAGCTTGGGTTCTTTACTGTATACAATGCTTACTAGGACATATAGTTACTTAGCTAACTATTAACAAAATCAAGTATATCAGTAAGTAACTATTTAACTACACTAACTATGTACTAATTTAATACTAAACTGATACCCTTAACTTCTACCCAATAACTCATGCTAACCCATCTTAAACCAACTAACCAATACCTGGACACTAAGCTAACTAAAACTAGTATACATAGCTCACTAAATGCAACTGAAAACGGATACTGATACAGTGGGACTTGTTGATACTTACTGATACATGGTTGCTGAAATGACACAGTGCTGATGGTTTTCCTCTTCGGTTGCCTGCTCACTGTTGCAGACCTCCTTCTCACTGCCCACTACAAGGCTCGAGCATGCCATTCCGCTTATTCTAGATACCATCTTAGTACACTCCTATCTAACATCTCTAAACATCACTAACCTACATATCTATATATACCCTATTGACACTTGACTTTATACCTTGCCTGCATCAACTCCTACAATTGCCTGTACTGATACCTCATACAGTCCCTGATACGTATCAGTGTATAAGTACTGATGACTGATACCAAACTGAAACTGAGATGCACTAAGGCATGCCTCTGCAGTGCAAAGGGATTGCCCCCAAGCCTAACTGACAGGCACCATTTGGGTGCACTGCTGCAGTGCCCCATGCCAGAGCCCCAAGTCTGTAACCAAACTTTATTTGGTCTCCTCCATGTACCAATACTAACAACAAATAATATACTAACTGATGACTCCACATACTAACACTTCTAAAGTGTATCACTTGCAGGTAATAACCCTACTACAACTATCACAATCCCTCACATCTCGAGCTCAGTGTCTGTGTCACTGTCTGTGTCCATGTGATATTAGTGTCTGTGTCCATGTCAAAAAACCTAATCCTAACCCTAGGTCCTTATCAGTGTCTGTGTCAGTGTGTGTGTGTGTCGTGTCTGTGTCTGTGTCACTGTCTGTGTGTGTGTGTCGTGTCTGTGTCAGTATCACATGTGTTCTGAGAGAGAGAGAGAGAGAGAGTTAGGCTTTACCTAGAGCTCGAAGAAGAGGAGGGGGGTGCCGGAGTAGCCGCGGGGGAGAGGCGGTCGACGGAGCGGGGGGGCGGGGAAAATTTTTTTCGTTTCAAAATTTCGACAGATGGGGAAAAACGAAACCGAGCCCTAATTAACCAAATTTTAGCGACGTTTAGCGACGTCAAAGAAAGACATCGCTAAATTAAATTATAGCGACGTTATGGTCGTCGCTAAACACGTTGCTAAATATTTCTAATATAAACGTCGCTATTTGCGTCGCTAAACGTCGCTAACTTAGATATATTAGCGACGTTTAGCGACCAAAATTGAACTTATAGCGACTAATCTTATAAAAACTGAATAAAAGTCGCTAAACGTCGTTAAATATCGTCAATTAGCGACGTCTAGCGACGTTTTACATGGAGTCGCTAAATTAGCGACGTTTTTACCTGGAGTCGCTAAAAAACGTCGCTAATCCCGCTTATTCTAGTAGTGTGACACGTGTCGTTATCTCTAAGTTTTCGGGGATATCGATCTTTGATCAATCACCTACAGTACGTACGTGGACAGGGACGGAGCTGCCTTAAGGCCAAAGGTGGGCCTGCCCACCCCCCCCCCCCCCCCCTCTTCAAAAAAAAAGTTTAATTCATGTTCTTCCCTATCTATAGAATATATATTGGTTACATACTTATTATGTTTTCTGTATTTTCGACCAATTTTGAAGCACTTCTTGAAAGAACTTCAGTAAAATTGGCTATGTTCTGATTTTTATGATGTGATTATTATTATTTTTTATTTATTTGGATGCTCGGCCCATGTCCAACGTGTGTCTTGGCTCCGTCCCTGTACGTGGATCCTTGAAACTTATATAGATCATAACTAGTGAACCTCGACAATATCCACGATTATCATTTATGTGGAGACATTCATCAGCTCTCTCAGTGACATTTTAATATATGCATGTCAATTCTGGACCGGTCCAAGAGTAAGTCTGACAAGTCTTCAGATATGGCAACCTCTCGGGTCATTTAGTTTTCTTAGGGCCGGTCCAATCCAAATCCAACTTAAAGCTATATCTTTTCAATAGAGATGAACGACGACCAAAATTAGTTCCGACTAAAACAACCAAACCATCTGAACCGACCTTGTGTCAATTTATAAGTTCATATATACGTGAGGTGCTGTAACCTAACCTTACTTCCTCACACATGCACGGCCTAGCTCAATGGTAGACATGGCCGGTCCTGAGTTAATGGAAATTCTAGGAGAACTTTCAAAATGGGTCTCCCACGTATAATGTAATTTTTTTTTTTTTAACTGAAAAAAAAATGCTCCACAAAGATTTGAACCTAGGATCTTTAGTGTATAAATCTAACATAATAACCATAACATCATATTTTTTGTGTTAAAAGAAATCCACAGTACATATTAGTTCTATTTTAAATACAAAATTTTATATATATATATATATATATATATATATATATATATATATATATATATATATAAACTGATTTTTTGGTTCCTCTTATCCGTGGGGCTGGACGATTTCATCCGCTCAAAGATTGTTGTCTAGTTACTCTGCTTGCATGCATGGTAGAACTAGCAAGGAAGAAGAAGAGAGTGACGTCGTGGCAAAACACACACCACAACCAAGACCACCATTAATGCTGGTGTGTTCTTCCAGAGGACAAAGCCAAGAAACTGATATAAGTAAGTAACAGGCTGAGACCATGCACGCGCGCCTACTTACAAAACATGCACTAAAGGCTACGTAACGTTACGTTACGTAACATAACATCAGCACGCACGTGTACTGTCCATCGATCCGATTTTTCTCGAAGCTGTGTAATTGCATTTGGTGGTGGGGGGCTTCAATCCATGTGAAGTTGCAATGGACTTGATTCAAATCAAGAGGGTCCCTCCAAACCCTTCGTGTTGATGTTAATTTGTGGCTCTGTTGATTAATGGCGCATGTCTCTATTATGGCTGTTGATTAATGGTGCATGTCTCTATTATGGAATGGAGAGGAGGTGAGGTGAGACCATTGTGGCCCATGCTCTTTGCTTACTGTTGTATCGCCATTCCGCCATCAACTCTTCCTATGCTGGTCATGCGGCATGGGCCATTCTCAGGCGGACGAGAAATTCATTAATATTTTCCAAGAAATTTTAGTATACAATAATATATTATAAATAAATAATAATAATAACAAAATATTTTTTTTAACAAAATACAAAAGAAAATATATGTATGCAATGTCACTGACGATATAAATATTTGTACTCATGTCGTTGGTACTGACGACTTCAATATATTTTTAAGCTACCAAAAAAAAATTTATTTTTTAACTTTATATTACAAATAAAATGCAACAAATCAGTATTGATACTGATGACTTGGGTGCCACGGGATGTCAGTAGCAATAGCCACTTTACTGCAATAAAAAAAAAAAGAACAAATGAAACAAGGTTAAGAAAATTTGAGCAAATGTCAGTAGTGAGCAAATGTCGCAAAAATCACTGCACTGGCGACAAAATGTTCATTCTAATTACAAGCACCGACTATTCTTCTCATGTGAGCAAATGCCATTTTGAAGCAAATGTGAGGATGGACTGTGAGCGAATGTCATTTAAGAAAATGTGAGCATTGTCTATTCTTCTCATGTGAGCAAATGTCACAAATAAGGTTAACTCGCCAGTGCTATTGGCAACTTGTTGCCGTTGCACCCAATTTGTAATTATCAATGTCGGTTTGGTTGCATTTTATTTAAAATTTTCCTTTCGTCAGCTTAAAAAATAAATTGAAGTATACAGTAGTACTTGCGACATTAGTATAAACACCCATGTTATCAATAGTATTGACCACATGTATCTTCTTTTATATTTTTGTTAAACTTTTTATCTTATAATATATTATTTACTTATAATATATTATTTTATACGAAACTTTCTGATATTTTGTGAAGGGCACATTTATGTTTTAGTTTTACATTCCTTACATGTTTTCTTGCATCACTGAAGTGTGATTGTTACCATAGGTGTTGATATTGTTGGAGTTTTTATGTGCGGAAGTGTGGTGTTAAGAAAAGAACACAAAGAAGTAAATAACAAGAGAGATTTTTAGGCTGAGATTTGATGTTTTTACTGGAGATTTTACTTGTTTGATTGCTTGTTATACTTCAATCATTTGCTTACATAGCTATTTATAGAACTCAAGATACATCAAGAGCAATGAACATGACTCTTAGTTTTTCTAAATACATTCATACATGCAACAATGAACTTGACTCATTGGTTTTACACAAAACTCTTCAAACTTCTTCATGGTCAAGTCTTCATCTTGGAACCAATGAGTTTCTTTATTGAATATTATGAATTAAATATTTTCAACACCCCCTCTTAATTCATAATTTTTAACATCTTCTTGAACTTCTCGATTGTCACTGCCTTTGTAAGAAAATCAGCTCCTTGATCATTGGTGTTAATAAACTCCATTGAAATTTCTCCTTTGCTAACAAGATCACGTATGTAGTGATGACGTAGCTCGATATGCTTGGACCTTGCATGAAAGACTGGATTTTTAGTCATCGCAATGGTAGACATGTTATCACAAAATATAGTTGTAGCTTGCACTTGCTCTTCTTGCAAATCTGAGAGAATTCTTCTTAGCCAAACAGCTTCACAAGCGGCATCCATTGTTGCAATATATTCTACTTCGCTTGAAGATAAAGCAACTGTTTTATGCTTCTTAGAACTCCATGCAATTACTTTTGAACCAAGAGAGAAAACATAGCCCGAAGTACTTTTTCTATCATCCAGCGAACCAGCCCAATCACTATCCGTGAACCCAATCAAAGCATTGTCTTCTTCTTTTTGATACTTCAAGCCTTGCTTCTTTGTTCCTTGAAGATATCGTAGGATTCTCTTTGCTGCTGCAAAATGATGCTTGCTAGGCTCACTCATGAACCGCGAGACATAGCTAACAGAATATACTATGTCGGGTCTTGTGTTTGTGAGATAAATCAGCGAGCCAACAAGACTTCTATACACCTTCGGATCTATTTATTCAGCACCATCATCTTGTTGCAACTTTTTATTCATCGCTGAAGGAGTTGCCACGGGCTTGTAATTTTTCATATGGAACTTTTTCAATAAATCATCCACATATTTTTCTTGAGAGATAAAAATCTCCCCCTTGGATTGCTTCACTTGTATTCCAAGAAAATATCTCATAAGTCCCAAATCGGACATCTCAAATTCTTGCATCATATTTTTCTTGAACTCCTCCACAATTTTCATGTTAGTACCAAGATATATAAGATCATCAACATATAAGCAAATGATCAAAAAATCTTTAGTACCTTCTTTTTTTACGTAAAGTAAGGGCTCACTTGGACTTTTTTAAAATTCATTTTTGCAAAAGTATCCATCAATCTTGTTATTCCAAGCTCGGGGCGCTTGTTTTAATCCGTAGAGAGCTTTCTTCAACCGATACACTTTTTCCTCCTTCCCGACAACTTGAAAACCTGGAGGTTGATGAACATAAACTTCTTCTTCTAGTTCTCCATTGAGGAATGAAGATTTGACATCCAATTGGTAGATATTCAGCCCCATTTGAGCTCCAATTGCAAGAACACACCGGATTGTCTCCATTCGTGCTACCGGTGCAAATGTTTCATTGAAGTCTATCCCGGGCTGTTGCGAATACCCTTTTGCAACCAATCTCGCCTTATGTTTTTGGATAGAACCGTCTTCATTAAGTTTGGTTTTGAAGACCCATTTCAAGCCGATTACTTCTTTTCCTTGCGGCAAGTGCACAAGCTCCAAAGTTTTATTTTTCTCAATTGTTTCAATTTCGGCATCCATTGCTTTCCTCCAAACTTCTTCTTTTGTTGCTTCTTCAAAATTCCGAGGTTCACAACCAAAAAATGCAACATCACAATTTTCATAAATATCACTCAAAGATCGTACCTTTCTTGGAGGTGATTCGGAATCCGAACTTGAGGAACTTCTTTGGGGTGTTCTTTGAGGACTTGTAAATGGAGTTTCACTCCCATTTTAGTGCTGCTCTTCTTGTACAAATGATGGCTCCACAGAATCATTTGTCACCAAGTTATGTGAAGATTTTTCCTCCAAATTCTATGCAGTCATTTCATCAAAAATCACATCTCTTGAGATGATGAGTTTATTAGTTTCCGGGTTATAAAGTCTGTAACCCTTTGACTCATCACTGTAGCCAATAAATATTAATTTCTCGCCTTTTTCATCATATTTATCATGGTTTGGAACTGAAATATGAGAGTAAGCAATGTAGTCAAAAACTCTCATGTGATCCACTGTTAGTTTCTTGTCATGCCAAGCCTCAAATGGTGTTTGATTTAGAACCGCCTTTGTCGGAGGTCGATTGAGTATGTAATAGCTGTATGAACAGCTTCAGCCCAGAATTTTTTATCTAATTTTTTACCTTAAAGCATACTCCTCGCCATCTCGACAATTGTTCTATTTTTTCTTTCGGCTACACCATTTTGTTGTGGACTTCTACGAACGGTAAGTTGCCTTTGGATCCCATTTTGCTTGCAATACTCCATGAATGGAGTGTAGAGAAACTCACCACCACGATCGGTGCGCAACATCTTGATTTTCAATCGACTTTGATTTTCTACAAGAGTTTTAAATTGTAGAAAAATAGAAAAAGCTTCCAATTTTTTATGCAAAAAATATAACCACATCATTCTAGTAAAGTCATCG